>JAGFBZ010002350.1:0-32267 GCA_018398805.1 Hirundichthys speculiger
TCTTGTATTTGTTTGAGTGTATCATCTCTGACTATATAGTTTAATAATTCATCTTAATTAGTTGCAGTTATGTCTAACCTGTGATTTAATTGTATTCTCTAAATCCTAACACAATTCCAGGTAAATAGATCCGTAATAGTATTAATTATATTGTATCCTTTGAATCAGATCCTGCACTCCTGTGTCATTTCTGTCATCACACTTTTTGTGTCTCCTCTGTCCCTCTCTCCAGCTGGCAGAATGGTAATGACAGATCTGTTGAAAGCTGAGGAGATCAAGAAAGCTCTTGATGCTTTTGCAGGTTTGTAACCACTGTACAGATACAACAATCTAAGCAGTAACAAGACTAACAGGACAAGGTCCCAGATATACTAATAAACAGTCAGCCAACTCACACTATTATCTTTTTTAAATGCATGCATGGTCAATGAGAAAAGAATCCTGTCTTGTTTTCTATGTGTAATACAAATTTTTTATTCATTTATTTATTTTATCTGATGTTCTGGTGCCTCAACTGTACATTTTGCTTTGCTTTTTGTAGCAGAAACATTTGACCCTAAGAAGTTCTTTGAAATGGTGGGAATGAAGGCCATGTCAGCTGAAAATGTCAAGAAGGTCTTCAAGGTTCTGGATGTGGATGGTAGTGGATTCATAGAGGAAGAGGAGCTCAAGTAAGGAACTCAAACAGATGGGAAAACACACACACACACATACACAAAAAAAGGCATTCAAACAGACAAAGCACATACAGCATACCAGGCTACATTAAATAATATATATAAATATTAGTATTTATCATATTATTGAATGGGGCACTGCATCACCACAAGTAATAATTAATCAATCAGTCTCTTATCTGAAAATGAGAAACTGAAATCCAGAAGTGAAGAGATCAAGTAAGCATGGATCTCAAATAAAAATGTGGAATTTGATCAACCAAAGAAATTAAACTATCTTGAGATAATTTAGGCCAATTTTGACCAAAACTCAAGATCACATGCATGGACATATCAGGAGGGTATGGTCTTGTTGTCCAGGCCCCAGGTTGTAGGACTATGTTGGCTTCAGGTTGTCAGAGTCAACATGAACACCAGAATCTGATGTTTCCTTGTGACAGACTGGCTGAAACAGGGGGAAAAAGGCTTGTGGTACCAGCAACTGCATCTTCTCGGGCCCAGCAGGCAGAAATCTTAACTCCAATTCATCAAGATTATTTGAGCACAGGTTTTTTGGGTTGTGTTCACAGTCAATGAAAAGAAGTTATAATCTTGCTGACAGCAAGATTAAGGAAAAATGTACTCGTTTGGAACCAATGTCATATTGTAATTAATGAATCAAAAGTTGAATTAAGAAGAAAGCTGTACAATCATCAGTGTTGCATCATTTCAATCATGAAAAGAAAGTGACAATGAAGATATATGGTTATGCTACACACAGTATATTAAATACCTGTGATGTCAGTGCCTGATGCCTTTTCGTATGTTACTCTACAGTCATCCCTTTCTGCATCAACTTGCACTTTTCTCAGGTTTGTACTGAAGGGATTTTCTAAGGATGGCAGAGATCTGACTGATGCTGAGACAAAAACTTTCCTCACAGCTGCAGACAAAGATGGAGATGGCAAGATCGGCATTGATGGTGAGTGATAACTATTGCATAGTGGATTCAGTAAAACATTAAATTATTGCTGACAATGTAAGCTCCTACTTGGGTGTTTAATAGTTGTTTCCACGAGCTTATGTTTTAACAATTTAGGTTACATAGTGTGCAATGTTTCAATTATTGGAAAAATTTTCAAATTAAATATCAAAGATTTATGAGTTAATTTCTGAACTTTCTAACTCAGTGGTTCTCAAACTTTTGATACTGTGTACCACCTGAGAAACTGTTCAGCTCTCTGAGTACCACCATGATGACCAATTTTAAAATATAGCCATATATGCCTTCTCAAAAAGTTTTAAACACACAGGAGAGATGTTTATTCTTTATTGTGGTTATTTATTACCTGAATTGTTACCTTACAGAATCAGACATTTGCAACTCTGTCCAACAATTCTCACATACTCATACTCTCATACAGAGCAAAATAAAGGCACTGAAAAGTTGTGACATCTGCACTGCAACTGAATATGCAACAAATAATTTTTTAAAGGCACAATTTTAATTATCTTAAGCTACACATTTCGTTTAAAAACGTATGTTTCCAATTTTTTTTTAATGAAAATGTGGAAAAAATGTGGAGAGTCATCATGTTCCATGTACCACCAGAGAGCGCACGTGTACCACAATTTGCGCACCACTGTTTTAGCTCAAATATTACTACGTTGTTCTAAAAAATATTTTAAAGCAGTTGTAAAGTCTAGCACAACCATTCCAAAACTTCAGACTTCCAAGGCCCAATTTGAAATGTGGAAAATCTCTGTGGCCCACCCAAACTTTTAATCACAACGCTGATCAACATACAGGACTAGAAGCTATGTTCTGATATTAATGTGAGGGGTCAACAAATAAGGTGACACTTGCAATATTAAGTTAAGATGACAGTAAAATAACACTTAAGAAATAATAAAACAAATCAGTTAACATTTTTTTTAATCATGTCATGAATACTTTACAGTATTTAAAAACATATTTAAAAAAGATGGAGGATTTAAAACATTTGTTTTATTTTAATGACCTCTCACGGCCCACCTGCAGTACCATGATGGCCCACGAAGGGGCCACGCCCCACACTTTGGGAATCACTTGTCTAGATCAGTGATTCCCAAAGTGGCTCCCTGGTGGGCCGTCGTGGTACTGCAGGTGGGCCGTTAGAGATCATTAAAAATAAACATGTTTAATAAATATGTTTAATCCTCGATTTATTTTTTTAAATATGTTTTTAATTATAAATAAATATTTATTACATGATTTAAAAAAATATTCAGAAATAATAAAACAAACCAATTCAGTGTTATTTTACTGTAATATTAACTTAATATGACACTTAATAGTGTCACTTTATTTGTTGACCCCTTAAATTCATATTGGAATGTAGCTTTTAGTCTTGTATATTGATCAAAGTGATGTCTAAAGGTTTGCATGGGCCGCAGAGATTTTTCATATTTGAAATTGGGCCTTGGTATTCAGAAGTTTGGGGAAAGCTGGTCTAGATAATCCCCAAAATGAATGGGTATTGTATTTTTTTTTTATGAAACATTATTTACACAAATCAATTCCATTGGATGGAGCTGATTTGTGTGTAATGGACCAACTGAGGTAGTGTGTTGATAATGCTGAAATATGTTGCCGAAAGCAATAGGCCAGTTTGTCCCCTTTGTGCAAGTTTTCATTTTCATTTTCTGTTTGTTTTTCAGAATTTGAGGCCATGGTGCATGAGTAGAGGACAACTAAACCCCTTTTTCTTCCTCCTCCTCTTCATCCCCACATTCACATTTTTTAACTGCCACCTTCCAACTCTTCTTACCGCCCTCTGGACCCCAAATGTTGGAGTCAGACTAGGCCTGTTTCCTACGAAACACTAGCAAAAGCAGGCCGTCATGAAGGGCACAATGAGGAGCATTAAGTCTTCATTTTTAATACATATATTTAACCCAATATTTCAGAATCATTAATGATTTCAGAAGGACAGCTTGTCATCTAAAAAACAGGTGGTAATTGTGTTGTGGATGGTGTAGATGTTTAGAGACTCCTTCAATCTGAGTTTCCTTTCTGTGTTTTATTTCAGGTTGTGCATTTTGTCTGAACAACTTTTATTTCTAGATGTTAACATATCAGTTCACTTTTTTCCTCTCCTCTTTTTCGTTCACTTTTCTCACTTCACCTCTGCGCCCTCCTGCACCTCCTCACTCCCTGCCTCTGATCAGATGATGTAATAAATAAAGTCATATGTAAGGAGACCTATGAAGAAAGAGAATAACATCACTAAGAGACAATAAAATAAATTAAAAAAAACTTGAGCTCCTGCCTCCTTTCTTATTATTCTTATTGCTTTATTTTTTCCAGTGTTGAAATGAGAAGAACAATACAAATCTCATACACAGTCTTAGAATAGATATGTTTGATTGCTAGAGTATCCAGGTAGGTATGTATGAGGAAAAAAAAAACAGTGGGAACAAAGTAAGCATTGAACCAGTCCTGCCCAGGAGTTAAAAAAAATGTAATTTGCTACCTCTGGATTATTGTTCGGTTTCTTGCCATAGTTCTCTGGCTAGAGTTTAGAAAAGTGTATTTCTGAAAAAGTATTCCGACACCAGACAGCTTAAAGGTGGGGTGGGTGTTGTTTTTTTGCAACACTTTTTACAATATTGCCTGAAAACCTTTTCACATTTCCATTGCACCCACTGAAATAAAATGTTTGCAAAAAAAACTAAACATTTTGGTCCAGTCTAGAAGGTATAATCAGAGAAAAACTCTGACCAATCAAAAAAGTGATCATCACTATTTTGATTGGCTGCCTAATACGTCCATCAAATATCACCCCTCCCTCCCTCCTCCCTATGGTTCATGCAGTCGTGAATCATGTGAAGGCGTGGTTTCGAGGGGTGAGCTGAAGAGGAGGAGGCGGAGCCTTTGGGAGGAGGGCGGGAGTGTATATTTCAAAATCTCACTTGAGTTGGATTGTTGGAACCGTTTTTCAAACAACACCTACTCCACCTTTAATTACCATATTGGCCCAAATATAGAAAGCCTGATTATAGGCGATCCCAATTTTTCATATTTTTAGGAAAATAAAAATTTGTTGAAGACGATAAGGTTATTCATAAAACAACTTTTTATTGTACAACTATTGAAAAAATATCACATAGATAACATTCTGCTGTACTGTTAAACATTTTAATAATTTCAACTTTTTTAGGAAGTATGGTACCATACTTAAGGTACAAATATATGTCAGGTTTCCATGTTATTTAAGATCAAGGTATAGTATTATTATATAAACATTATTCTCTTAAAATCTGAGACTATAACTCAGTGAATAAGCAACAACTATGTAGTTCAATAACAGCATTAATGATGTCAATAACTGTAAAACCATCAAAGTCAAGTTATATTCAATTTCAAGAACAACATTAACAATTCATTCATTAAAAAAACTAATTCTGGACTGCAACAAAACTTTCCAACCCCTTTGCTCGAGTCGGTCGCGTGGTTCCTCCATTTTACATCAGATCCTGCTCACATGAGTTCACTGTGATGCTCCATTCTTACTGGTTACTTCGGTGCGGCTCCATCCAGCCACGCAGATGTGTAATGAAAATAGAAAAGTCTAGACCTCAATCAAAAGACACCCCCTATTTTTGAGAATATGATTTCCAGAATAAAATATCGTCCTATAGTCAGGTCAATAAGGTACTATACAAAAACTTGTTTAAAACACCTATTGTAGTTCATGGTTTACTTCTGATTCTTATCTAACGCTTTACGAAAAAAACAAAACAAATATCCCTCTGTCCATCAAGCGAAGATCTTTTATATTTCACTTATCAACAAAAATATATATCCTGTTCGAAAATCCAATCACACAGCATGAGTCACAAACTACACCTGCATACAAATAAGTGATGCTGGATCAGTGGATCCGAGGACCTGATCTGTCATTGGTCGTTGTGGGGCGAAGCTTTACAGTGGCAAATGGGTTTGTGCCTCTGAAATGAGAGTTTAATGGAAAATGTTATGCAGATGCTTTTGACTAGCAAAAAGAGTATACAAACACATAAATGCAAAAAATGCAGTATTTGGAAACTAACACGACACTGACCTCAGTTTGCGAAAGGGTCAGTGATTGTATGTGTGTATGTATATATATATATATATATATATATATATATATATATATATATATATATATATATATATATATATATATATATATATATATATATATATATTAGGGCTGGGCAACAATTAAAAATTCTAATCGCGATTAATCGCATGACTTCCCTGATTAATCGCGAATTAAATGCATTGTATACTCAAAATCAAATGATAAATTCAACAGTAGTGTAAAATGGACTTTTATTTAAATGTTTGGCTGCCATATGAACTAAAGTGCCATAACATTTGCTTTCAGACACTTTTAACATCAGCACTTGTCTGTAACACATATTTAGTGTAAATTACATCTTAAAAAATGTAAAAAAAAAAAAAAAAAAAAAAAAAAAAAAAGCTTATTGCCACTGCCAGGGCATTAATGTCCATCCTGTTTTTATATATATATAAAAAGTCTACAAAGAAAATCCATTAAATTGATTGTGGCTCAGCACAATCAGAACATTAAAACAGGCAATTTCTGAGGTAACAGCAGAAACTTTTAAAGGGGAGTTTAACTTGGTAATTGTTACAAATAACCTTGTTTCTGTCAAATTCCTCTGTCTGGGAGAACTTTAAAATGAAATTGTCCATGTTAAAGTTCAGTAACTTTACCAATGCGTGTATCATTCATTCTTTCCATTTTCAATTGTCAATCAAAAAATAAAAAATAAAATAAAAAGTGACATTTTATTACGTTTTTTGTTTTTCAGTCTAACACAAAAAAATGCCTGTATTTTTATATTTCAATTTTAGACTTGGATCAAAAATACGAAATAAAAAAAAACAGGCCACAGAACTGAATTTATTTTATAATTTATGACTGGACTTTCTGTTGTCATTACACATCTGTGCCACTAGATGGAGCTGCACTGAAGTAACCAGTAAGAAAACAGCACGACAGTGAACACATGGAGCAGATCTGACGTAACATGGAGGAATGACACGAAAGTTTTGTTGCAGTCCCGAATTTTTTTTTCAGACAGAATTGTTGATATTGCTACCTGAGTTGCTACTGTAAACTAGCAAACTAAACTGAACTGTAAAGTACACTGATTTTACCGTTCTCCATGTCTGTTTTAGCTTTTCTGCATGTTTTTCCGGCAATTGTCTTTCGGTTCCGCAGCAGCCAATAGGAGTTTTCAAAACAAAAGCATGTGAGCAACATGCGTTAACGCACGATAAAATAAACGTCGACATTAATAAATTAATGCGTTAACGCAATAATAACACGTTAACTTGCCCAGCCCTAATATATATATATATATATATCAATTCATTATTTGATTTCGGGTATACAATGCGATTAATTGTGATTAATCAGGGAAATAATGCGATTAATCGAATTAAAAATTTTAATCGTTGCCCAGCCCTAATATATATATATATATATATATATATATATATATATATATATATATATATATATATATGTTACTTGTTTGTATACTTGTTTTTCCCTCTGTAAGCAAACACTGTAAATTACCTGGGAAACAGTGGGTTTTCACGTGGCCCATGTGATGATAATGTCTATGAAAAGAGAAGATGGTGAGTGTAAACTTTCAACAACAAATAAAGGAAAACAGTGAAGCAAAATTAAAGAACAAGTTTCTTAATGAATAACAGATAACAGATACTCTGTATAATTTTGTCACATTTTGTACCTGGGCATCAGCAGCTGAGTCACCCTGTCTGACAGAAAGAGGAGAGATTGGTCGAAAATCTGCTGAGCCTCTTCGAGAATTCTGACTTGGTGGAGGAGGTGGTGGTGGGGGAGGGGGTGGAGGCTTTGGCTCTGCTGCTGGTTCAGGCCAATCTTCTCAGGGACAGGAGAGATCGGTCTGAAGTCTACAGAGGCTCTACGGTTGGGTGTGGCAGGAGGTGGTGGGATATCACCATAATTTTTGCCCTCGGATTGCTCAGTGTAGGTTTCACTGTCCAACAGATTGTTCATGCTGTGGCTTCGTACAGAACCACCACTGAAGAGGTCAAAGGAGCATATGTAAGAACTTTTAGAGAGTCACTGAAGGACACCAAAATTTGAAGCATTTTATTTCCAGCTTTACGTTTTTATCAAGTGTCTATCTATAAATGTAATGGTGAAAAAAAAATCAATCAGTGCCTAGTGTTGGGCTAAAGAAAGACATTTTGGAAATCATACAGTGAGAGTTTCTGCCCACTAAATGTCATCGCAGAATTTTGTTGTGCAGGCTGTCAGCATCCCACCTGGGTCCTAAAGTGATGGAGAGGTCTTCAATCGGAGCCACGTATGCAGCAGGAAACCAACCCTGACTGATGAAAATAAAACACAGCAGTTTAAAATTCATATTTCTTCTTACCTGTGCATAAACACTTTCCGTGAAACAATTTGTTCAATAAATAATGATGTATTTTTCATACTTGAAACTGATATACAGAAATTGATATACAGGTATACTATGTCTTTAAATGTAAACTGTTAACAATATCTCTCCCCCACATGCTCAGTTACAAAAAACAAAGCCAGAAAAAATTCCTTTGTCATAATATAATCAATATAATATAATATAATATGATATATAATATAACAGAAAATAACATATATCTTTACTTCCTTGCTGCATACATATTTTAACTTTATTTCATACAGTACACTGATTTCTACTTTAAAAACATTGCCTACTGTCACTTCTCCAAGGTTATCCTCTGCTCTCCTAAGAAATTAGAAGCCATCATTGTCTGAAAAATGTTTTGCAATATGAACATAGCTATCTCTTCACGACGTCTTCAGGATACAGTATTCAACCTCCTTAAACTTTTCAATCTTTTGCCACATTTCAGAGCTTCAGAGATAGAGATATAAAATTTCATTTTTTTGTCAAAAATCAACAACAAGTGGGACACAATTGTGAAGTGTAACAACATTTATTGGATATGTTCAACTTTTTTAACAAATAAAAACTGAAAAGTGGGGTGTGCAATATTCTTATTCGGCCTCTTTACTTTCAGAGCTGCAAACTGACTCCAGCAGTTCAGGAGGATCTCTGAATGATCCAATGTTGTCCTAAATGACTGATGATGATCAAGAGAATCCATCTGTGTGTAATCAAGTCTCCGTATAAATGCTCTTGCTCTGTGATAGTGTTGGAATAATTAAATTTATCTCACATTTGCTTTAACCGTTTGAGAGAAATGTGGGTGTGTTTTACATGTGCAGGGTGTTTGCAAACTGACAAACTGGTGAAACAAACTGACAGGAATTCTCTGGCCAAGATGGGAGAGCAGTGTGCGATTGTTTACCTTAGCAGATGTTGAAAACATCTGCTGCGAACAAGGTTTTCACACAACTGTATTAGGGTGTAGCCTAGTGTCCCACCCATACTAAAAGCTGCTTTCTGTGTAACTTGCGTTTCTCTTTTCTGAATGAAAGGCGAAGGAGCGGCAGAGCGTGTCAGAGCGGTTTGAGAGCGTAACTGAGACACGTCTCTCCGCCTCTCCTCACGAGTAAAAGAGAACATAACTCTCTGTGTCTTCTTTCCCTTGTGTGCGAATAATAATGTTTTAGGTTGCTGAACCTGACAGATAGTCTCAGGGTTCAATACAGCATTTAAAGCTCAGAGAGCATCATGAAGACCAAGGAACACACCAGGCAGGTCCCAGATACTGTTGTGGAGAAGTTTGAAGCTGGATTTGGATACAAAAAGATTTCCCAAGCTTTAAACATCTCAAGGAGCACTGTGCAAGCAATCATATTGAAATGGAAGGAGTATCAGATCCCTGCAAATCTAAAGAGACCCGGCCGTCCCTCTAAACTTTCATCTCCAACAAGAAGACTGATCAGATATGCAGTCAAGAGGCCCATTATCACTCTGGATGAACTGATCTACAGCTGAGGTGGGAGAGTCTGTCCAGAGGACAACAACAATCAGTCATATACTGCACAAATCTGGCCTTAATGGAAGAGTGGAAAGAAGAAAGACATTTCTCAAAGATATCCTTAAAAAGCCTGGTTTAAAGTTTGCTACAAGCCACCTAGGAGACACACCAAACATGTGGAAGAAGATGCTCTGGACAGATGAAACCAAAATTTAACCTTTTGGCCACAATGCAAAATGATATGTTTGGCGTAAAAGCAACACAGCTCATCACCCTGAACACACCATCCCCACTGTCAAACATGGTGGTGGCAGCATCATAGTTTGGGTCTGCTTTTCTTCAGCAGCGGCAGGGAAGATGGTTCAAATTGATGGGAAGATGGATGGAGCCAAATACAGGACCATTCTGGAAGAAAACCTGTTGGAGTCTGCAAAAGACCTGAGACTGGGACGGAGATTTATCTTCCAACAGAACAATGATCCAAAACATAAAGCCAAATCTATAATGGAATGGTTCACAAATGAACGTATCCAGGTGTTAAAACGGCCAAGTCAAAGTCCAGACCTGAATCCAATCCAGAATCTGTGGAAAGAGCTGAAGACTGCTGTTCACAAACGCTCTCCATCCAACCTCACTGAGCTCCAGCTGTTTTACAAGGAAGAATGGACAAGAATTTCAGTCTCGATGTGCAAAACTGATAGAGACAAACCCCAAGAGATTTGCAGCTTAAATTGCAGCAAAAGGTGACGCTACAAAGTATTAACGCAAGGGGGCCGAATAATATTGCACTTTTGCACTTAATAAATTAGACTTTATATCCCCATTTTTCAGTTTATTTGTTAAAAAAGTTTAAAATATCCAATACATTTCGTTCCACTTCACAATTTTGTCCCACTTGTTGTTGATTCTAGACAAACATTAAAATTTCATATATTTATGTTTGAAGTCTGAAATGTGGCAAAGGTTGAAAAGTTCAAGGGGGCCGAATACTTTCGCAAGGCACTGTATATCAAATAGTTTTTTCATCTCTGTAAAGAAATTGATATTCTCTTGTCACAGCCAACATAACAGAGGAATAAGAATGTGAAACAGAAAAAGCTGTACTATATCTATAGTATATAGAGAAATAAGATGCAAAAGTTATGTAACACAGTGTATTTCATGTGAAAGCTGGAGAGAAAATGGGGCAATGGGGCTTCTGCCCCTGCATAAACATACATATAAATCACCCCATAAATAAACTCACCGCAGGCTGCTATCAGTACGTCCATACAGCCAGCCGTTGCGTGGCTCCTGGACCAATACAGTGACAGTCTCACCCCTGTTGAAAGGTAGGAGCTTAGGGTTGGATGAGGAGGGGTGAGACACCAGGGCTCTCATTGTTCTTCCTGCTCCAAGACCCAGAGATTCTCCCACTGAACTAGAGCGAGAGCGGCTAGGGATGGGAGATGGTGCTGGTCGTGGATGACAGATGCAGGAAGAATGGAGAGAGAGAAAAATGAATATAATATGGGAATATTCTAGACATGAATATACACAAGCATCATGTAATACTGGTACTCTTCTTTGACAGTAAAGCCTGTCAGTTTTGAATTACTAACTCACAATGGTTGCAATAGGTTTGTCTTTAGCTCACCTCTAGAGGGTATTCTGCCTAGCGCCTGCTGCTGCTCCCGCCTGGCCCAAGACATATCCTCTTCTCTGGCAACTGTCTGCAACAGGGAGCTCACTGATCCTCGGAGCTTTGCAGACACAACATACAGTTCATAAATTCCCTACTGTGTCCACTCACATCTTTTTTGTTGAATCTGACAAAGCAAGAGTTGTTTTAAGTGGTAAGATTAAGTTTTGTAGCAGCTAACAGGACCTAAAAAACTAGTGTTGGTGCTAGATTTAGTAGGGAGATCTGCACAAAGCAGCATATGTGGGGGTTATTATAATACCCAGTGTTGGGCAAGTTCACTTTCTACACAAACCAGTTTAGTTCACAGAAATCAAAATGAACTAGTTTAGTTCATAGTTCAAATTCAAAATTTGGAACAAGAGTTCACCATTTCAAACAATGAACTAAATAATTCATTTATAGATCTTTTCTTAAATTCTTTTTTAATGTTGCAGCGAGCCATTATTTGTCACAATGATGGCCACTGTCCATATACCACACCACCACAAACAGCAATTATTTTATCCATTTTATCTGTCGAAAACTACGTGTCCAATTCGGAATCCTTAACCAACCAGGGTTCACATTAGCATTGAAAGGACAGCCCATGTAAAACTGTAATTTCCCTTTCAGCTTCACTCTACATCCATCCATCCATCTATCAGCTCCCGCTTGGTCTGGAGTCGGGGTCGCGGGGACAGCAGCTTCAGCAGAGAGGCCCAGACCTCCCTCCCGCCGGCCACTTCCACCAGATTCTCTGGGAGAGCATGATAAAGGAGTCCCCATTAGGGGCCCTTTCCAGCAGCATCAGGACTCCAAGCAAGGACCCCAAGAAGGCTGGGTACTCTGAAACTGTCATTTGGCGCATAAGCGCAAATGACAGTCAGAGCCCGTTCCCCGACCCGAAGGCGCAGGGAAGTTACTCTCTCATCCACTGGGGAAAACCCCAACGTACAGGCTCCAAGCTGGGGGGCTATAAGCAAGCCCACACCAGCCCGTCGCCTCTCACCCCGGGCAACTCCAGAGTAGAATAAGGTCCAGCCTCTCTCGAGAAGATTGGTTCCAGAGCCCAGGCTGTGCGTTGAGGTGAGCCTGACTATATCCAGTCAGTACCTCTCAACCTCACACACAAGCTCAGGCTCCTTCCCTGCCAGAGAGGTGACGTTCCACGTCCCAGTAACCAGTTTAGTGAGCCGGGGGTCGGCATGCCAAGGCCCACGCTTTCGGCTGTCGCCCATAACACAATGCACCCGACTCCTATGACCCTCCCGGCGGGTGATGGGCCCACAGGGAGGCAAACCCATGTAGCCCCATGGGTGAAGGCCCGGCCACCAAGCGCTCCAAAACGAGCCCCGCTAACCCTAACCAGGGCGAGGGACATCGAGCTCTTGTCTTAATTTTATCCATAAGAGTCGTATGAATCGCTCTTGGTCTGGCCCGTCCCCCAGTACCAGTTTGCCTTGGGTGACCCTACCAGGGGCAAATGCCCCTGACAACATAGCTCCTAGGATCATTCAGGCACACAAACCCCTCCACCATGTTAAGGTGGAGATTCAGGGAGGGGCTTCTCTCTACAGTATATTAAAAATACGAGGAAAAAACTTGCTGCCAAATGGTCTTTATTATAACACAAAAAAAAGGTCCTTAACATTACAGTGTAAGATTACAGTGTAATCTTAGGAGTCGGGGCGCTCCTCCGGCTCTAGGCGACTGCAACTTTCATCTTCCTCCATGCAACATTTTGCAACATCAACATTTGATGACGCAGTTGTTAGCGTGACAGAAGCGACAGCCCGTGTTGCCATGTTTGATTGCTTTCCGAAGATACATATTAGCCTCGTTTGTGGTGTATTTTAAATGGGGTCCGCTAGAAACCTGGCACGGTTTTGACCATGTGTGAACTTTGAAAGAGCGTCGTTCACAATTGCCCAAATGAGCTCGTTCACACCTGGCGCTCGTCAAGGAGAAAGATAGCAAAGATAGTTCAGTTCACGTTCGCACAAAATACGAACTAATTTGTGAACTTTTGTTCACTGAATGCGTTCAGGTACAACACTGATGATACCTAATCGAAACTTGATTAGATATTGATCAATTGATTAATTGAGACTAAGCTCTTGAGGAAGAGGATATTTAAACAAGCCACGAAATACATCAATACTTCTTAGTCAGCACCAAAGTTATTGAAAAAAATGTATTCAAAACTTGATGAGACTTCCCTTTGTGTAAAGTGTCCAGAGACTTTGTTTTGACTTGATGCATTACAAATTGAATTGAATTGAATTGAATTGAATTGAATTGAATTGAATTGAATTGAACTGTAAAGGTAACTGCTCCTGTTTGGGAATATGCGGCAGCCCGATTTGAAAATACTCAATACTTTAAATAATTGTGATGTTCCGTTTTTAAAAAAAAACATTTTACAAGGAATAATGTTGCCCATGAATAGAAATAATTGACTTAGTGCATAAAGTTGTGGTACCATGTACCTCTTGGTCCAAATGGGTCGAAGATCGGGTCTCATTCACTTTCTCCTTCCATCCATCTGCCTTTAGCTGGAGAGATGCACCAGCCTGAAATCAGATAAGAGCTGAGCATCTCATTAAATCTTGACCTAATCAGGCAGAAAAAAGGTTAACATATTGCCCTTTGTCATTTTTCTTAAAATAATGCATACCTACCTGATACATAAATGCAGATCTTATCTAGCTCAGCACGAAGAGTCATGGTAATTGTACAACAGTATTGGCAAGGTGAGTTTATTAGGATCACTGCTAAATCCAGGACCATCTGGCTAAGATGGGAAAACGTGTTTCTTTTTCTTTTTTTTTTTTTTTTTTTTTTTTTTTGAAATTAAGCAATGTTTTTCTCTGCCAGTGAACTCTGGCCTCGGTTTCAACATTCCTCTTATGCAGGCCTAGTACTACCTGTTCACTTAGAATTTTTGATTAATTAATTAATTAATTAATTCATTCATTAATTTTTTTTATTTTTAGAAAACCCATCTAAGTCAATGTGGACAGTACATCATTGGTCATTTGCCAGAAGAAGATTTTATAAATTTAATGTTATAAAAATCAAGTAGATTTGATCAAATTAAATTAAATTAAATTACTGTGTTGATCCATATAATAAAAAAGTAACCTCCATGGCAAAGATAGGTGCCACTTTGAATAATGACACCTTTCTCTCTCTTTTTTTCTGTCTGTATATATATTAATGGTTAATGCCATCATTTGGCAAAAATCTTTTCTTTAAGTCAGATATAGTATACAATTTAATATTGCAGCAGATGTAACATTTTTGTGCATATGTGTCCCTCACTAATCCCGCAAGCACCACAAGTGCCTTGAGACCCTAACCCTAACCTAACCTCTATAATTGTTGGTGAAAGTGATGTTTTAGGCTGCTTTCTAACTCTTTTAGAGATATATCAATATAAAGCAATATTATCTTGGTACAAAATGACCTGAAGCCTTCCTTTTTCTGATGTATATAGCGGTCTGTACTAAGAAACTAAAAGTAAAATTCTGGATTTTGTTGATTTATGTTTATAATTAAAAACACATTGGATAACAATTAGGGCCCATCTATTGGTAGAAATAAAACATAAATACTTTGCTGTTTATATAATGCTATTATTAAAAACAGAAAATAAGAGTCACAATTAGTTTAGTGTCTTTGAATGAAAAAAACATTTTTCTGAAAGGGTCTCCTCACTCACTTATCTTGTTGCATGCCAACATTGGTAATCTATGACGAGAGTGTGTCTAACAGGCTTGACCAGGGAATTTTTCTGGTGCAGGTTACTATGATGACTATTATAAATTTGACCTTTTTAAATATGGATCCAGCATCATAACACTTAAAAGCCAGGGTTTGTACCAGAGTTTGCCAGATTGCTCATACTTTCAGAGAAGTGCACTTTTTAAGAAAGTGAACTATTGTCTGCTGCTATTGTTTGTGTGTGATAAGCAAGTGTGTATTAATACCTTATTTATTAGAAACAGTAGTGATTGTGTAAGGCCACAGTGCTTCTCTGCCAAGAAGCGATACCGCCTCTCCTCCTCCTTCAGGATCTCCTGCTGGCTCTGTCTCAAGTACAGCATGTATTCACTGTTTTCCTAAAAAAAAACACACTGGGAAATATTACACACATACTATGGCACGGTATTATGATTGAACCAGATGAGTGTGTGTGTGGTGTGTGTGTGTGTGTGTGTGTGTGTGTGCTCATATGCAATCCCAGTGTTTATGTATGTAAATTCATGTAATTACCAGAGAGTCTCTGTAGATTCCACGTCTGAGTTGTTTCTCTCAAGGGCTTCTGCCTGGCTCCTCACCTCCAGCTCATATACTCTGCGACTACCCTGCAGCAGAGTGAGCAATTTATTTCAAGAATGACAAATTTGCTTGAGTTTGTTAGGAGTTGCAGTCAATGATAATTATGCTGGTATCAACTGGCTGTTCTCTCGCCTCTTACTGGCCTTTTAAGCCAGTAGGGCAGCATGCCGCCATTTATAACTGCTGTTTTTAATGAAGTCTCAAGTTGGCATCCTGACATAAGAAACAGGACCTTTTCTGGTCTCATGGCTGGTAGAACGCCATCCTTGACCATTATAATTGTAACATTTGTCGAAAGAAGCTGACTTTTATTTTTCTTAAATGTTCACACTACATTAGCTACTCTGTGACCACTTAGTGCACATACCTGATAGGGATTTTCATTATTATTTACTTGTACACGTGTTTAATTTGGAGATTTTTTTATAAGTTGCAAGTGTTTCAACAAGGAATTTCAGCATGATTTCTTACGTTCCATGGCTCAGTTGGGACCTAGTTTTTTGTTTTAATTTCACTGACACTTGTAGATATTATTTTCCTTTGAAAGGTTTCAGTGTGGATATTTTGTACAAATCAGCCAAGAAGTTTAAACACTGTGAAAAAATCCTGTGCAATAATCTTCAGAAGTCAAATGGCTGGCGCATGTATCGGACACTTGTTGCATACACATAGTTGTTCACACACCATTTCAAACCAAAAGCACTTTTGTGAGAAGTCAGGTTTGAACAATTCAGTCTTACCTAAATAGCAGAGAAGGAGGAGACATAAGGAGAGAGGAGCTGAGGGAATACGTTATGATTTTAAAATGCCAGTTACTTTGGAGGTGCCACAGCTGCATGATTTCTCCATTGTCACATTTTAGCCTGCTACTGAATTTATAATCTATTAGGATGGATCTACTTTCCAGCTTTAAACACCAGAGTTCCACTTTTGACATTACAGCTGATTGCAAAAATTGATGACTCATTCAGAGGTTTAGATTTGAATAGTAACAGATGAGAAATAAGAGAATTGACCTTTCTCATCTCTGTGACCCTACATAGGATTAAGCAGGCATAGATAATGAATGGATGGATGGATGGATGGATGGATGGATGGATGGATGGATGGATGGACCTTTCTCATACTACGTGAATCTTCATACATCATGGAAACAAAACAAAAAATTGTCATTTGTGTGACATTTGGCCCTGAAAAGTTCAGATGTTTATGAATCTGACCAGAAAACAGTTAATCTGGTTTGATAAAGCACATTTGTTACTCTTATTTTAACAGATATGTAGAAAGGGATCCACAGTCCCTTTGAGATATATGCAGAAGAGAAAATAATGCTTGTGCATAAGGTTATTTTGTTTTATTCTATCTAATGTCTGACAATTAATGTAAAAAAAATGTCTGTAGGTTTGCTCATGTTATAGCTGCTAGCATTTTAACCAGGACACTCTTGCAAAAGAGATCTTTGATCTCTTTTTTCCTGGTTAAATAAAGGTAATAATAAAATATCATGATAAACGGACTGGGGAAGAAAAACCTATTAATAATTTGATAATTTATGAAGCGTTCTCATTAAGTACGTGCTTCACAAAATCCACTCACATCCATGTATTCCTCATCCAACTTGACATTCTTCTCCATTGCTTGCAACACCTCTATCTGGAACCACTGAAACTGTAGCAAGAAGAAAGACAATGCCCATGTTATAAAGCAAGATCATCATGGAAACCGCCTCCTTGGGAAAACATTACTGTTTTAATTATCAGGTTGTTTGTGTTGTCTGACTAAATCTATATGCAAATGTGCTCTTTCCTTGGGCCAACTAGTTAATTATAGGCCACACCTTGCTTCCTTCCAAAAATGAAAGCAACACAGTTAAGCAAAGGGAATGAAGCAAACAGAGAAATTCAAGAACAAAGTAAGGTTTCAAAGTCTCTGCATATAACTCAGTTTTGGTCATCCAATGTGTTACAGTACAAGTAAAATCTATCAGCATGCTTCACAAATTAAATTTGTTAATTTAAAAAAGTGTTTGAGATAAAACACAGTAACTCAGTAACTTGTTAATGAAGGTATTCTGATTTGTTGAAATGTACTGACCACCCCTTCCATCTCTGCAGTGAGTCTTCTTTGTGTTTCTGATATCTGGATCAGGACATCTCCTGGTCAAAGCAGAAAAACAACAACAACACAAAACAAACAAACAAACACAAACAAAAAAAAAAAGTTGACTATCCGAGATCAGACCAGCTCACCTCTATTTAGAATACAAACACAAAAAATAATACTTTAAACAATATACTCTGTATTATCTAACAATTACCAATTACAGCAAAATACTATTTGAGAATACAGAAATCACTTTAAATGTTAAATCTATACAAAATAGCAAGTGACATTTGACCACTCAGCCATTTTGTGTTCATTTATGACAACCTCTAACAGGCAATTCTTGTTTGGAGGCTTGGTAACTTGATATTTTATTTGAACATAATGCATCAGAACTCAGGTCGTTAGTTGAAATGAGACTGCTCTGCAGGTGGAAAGTTAGGCAAATCTTTTATTACTGGTGTCTCTAACCTTGTCCATTGTGTTTGAGCTAATGAAGTGAGTGCAGCTGAGCGACTATCTTCATCTATAATTCACGGGATGTCATTCAATAGGGCCGTGGTCTTACTGTGGCTCCCTGACCTTGTGAGACAGCTGAACTAGCAGAACCACGTGTGTCACGCTGTACTATCTGGATGGATAAGCATAATGCTAATTGTTACCCATAAAATTAGCACATATCCCCAGGGTCAGGGTGAAAGTAAATTTCATGGAAAATACTGACCATGCTTACGCATACACTAATACAGTACACTCAAGAATGCACAAAAAAACTAGAGTACACAAACTCTTTTTGGGGATTTACAAAGTATTATCCATCTGAATTGAATAGGATTAAGAAGAACAGGAAATACAAGATTTTGAGATTAGTTGTGTTTGTATGTATGTTATTTTATATCTATCAGTTTGACTGGGCAATAATGACCCTCAAGTTCTGATTCTGTACTGAATTCATGTCAGTTAGAAATGAACACACTCACATGGAGACACTCTTACCAAGAGAACGAGATGAAAGCGTGTGAAGGGCCTGGTCGCCCATCTTAGCCACAGCACTGAAGTAAGCCTCACTGCAAACAGCTAAGGCTGCAGTTTAACAACATGCAAATGCAGCTTTTTAGATAAATGTTTGACATGCTCAACATTAGAAACATGCTGTAAATAAGCTCTACAGTAACATCACACTTTAACAAACAGTTTTTAACAGGGTCAGTCACTACTGTTTTTATTCATTAGGAGCAAAAGCCTTGCAGTGATGTAAAGTGATACGTGACTCTGGTCTAGGAATAGCCTTATGCCAGTAGGTTTTGTGTTACCTTTCTGCCCTGAGACTGATGGCCTATTCTAGTTTTATTAGGCATGAATGCAATAATGATGGATGCTGCTCCAACAATAACCAGTGTCAAGGTAAAGGTAAAAAGAAAAAGAATTGTATAAAATAAAAAAAAGATGTGGGTCTAAACTCGTGATCTGAGGAGACACAAGCTGTAATTTTTGCCTAAAAATAACACTGAAATGTAAATTATATATTTATATTTTTCCATTTATCGTTTTTAGTTACTATGAAGTGCAGTGCCCTATTGTATAGCTTCACAAGGGGCTCATGTGATGATTTCTATTTTCAGAAAAAAAATAGAATAAAATTTGCAATTGCATTAAACCAATCCTTTAAAATTGCCTTTAAAGACCTGAGCATTATATGGAAAACTTAAAACTGTCAAAAAAGTTCTCAACTTTTGACAAAACCACAAGCATAAAGTAAATATAATCTAAAGGTTAAATCCTCTGCTTTCATTGTAAAATACTGGCTTTTTAAAAAAAATCATGTTCAGCAATATTTTATACCACACATACATCTATATATACAGTCATGGAAAAAATTATTAGACCACCCTTGTTTTCTTCAGTTTCTTGTTCATTTTAATGCCTGGTACAACTAAAGGTACATTTGTTTGGACAAACATAACGATAACCACAAAGATTGCTCATAAGAGTTTTATTTAAGAGCTGATACCATTTTCCATGGTTTTCTTGATTATAACCTAAATCACTTAAGTTTTTACATCAATAGCTATGGCGTTGTACTGCCAAAAACACTGCTTTTATGCATTCAGTGTTTTCTTTTCTGTCTGTTTTAGTCACATGATGACGTTTAGTGGTACCAGGTATTAAAATGAACAAGAAAGTGAAGAAAGAATGGTGGTATAATAATTTTTTCCATGACTGTATATATATATATATATATATATATATATATATATATATATATATATATATATATATATATATATATAGATATAGATATAGATATAGATAGATAGATAGATATGCATACAAAATCTCAGTACTAAGTCTGTATTAGTTCCACAAATTTATAATTTATTGTGTAATGTAACAATTTTTCTAAGTGTCAGACCTACTATCTGGAAAAACAAACAAATGCACAGTGACAAACCAAATGACTCACCTTGGAAAGCCTTAACATAGCTGTTTCCAAGTGCAACAAGTTTCTGAAGACCTGGGTTGAAGCACTCCATTAGGTTCTACAGTAATACAAATACATGCACACGCAAATAAAATAAAATATAAACAGGACAAATAGAGAAACTCAGTTGTGCCCAAATACCATTACTCTCCATGTTTCCACAGATCATAAGAAAACAACTGAACAATATAAACTCACTGTGTAGACACATAAAGTTGATTTGTGCAACTGCTCACTGCTGACTCCCGACATAGTGGCCAATTTAAGGATAAAATTCAACTTGATCAAAGAAAATGCTCCAAAAAAAAAAAAAAAAAAGAGACAAAATAAACCTTTTGTAAAATGTCAATATTCTGATTCAGACTTTGGAAAAACTTTCTTCAGGCCTTCTTATCACAACGTCTTCAGAGAAAGTCCCTTTTTCTGCAGCCCCACTCTTTCTGCTCTTGATCCAAAGTTGATAATACTTGTCAAATTGAATGATAATGCTCTCCTCGCTTTCTCTCTTTTTTTGTCATTCGTTAATGAGCTCTTTTACCCCCTGGTCATCACCTGCTTTCATGGAAAGATCCCGCAAGCATAAGAGGAAAGAGAAGAGGGAGTAAGTGGTATTGATATGACCAGATGAATTATTGATTGGAGACCTGACAGGAAAATAGGATAGCCAGCAGTCCAATTAGATAAATACAGATTCACACGTGACGTCAAATGGAACAACCCTGGATTTTGCATTTAATAGATACGCTGGATTCTGAAAAAACAAGCCTACTTATTTCCATCAACAGTTGAGGATGTAAAAATGTCATTGAATAAACGAGTCGGTTATGCTTATAATAATGCACGTTTTAATCATTTGAATTCTCAAGTCTAACAAATGAGTTGCCATGGAAAGAAATGGTCACTCTGGATAGTTCTCATGGGTGGACAGCATGGGGAAGGACTTCTTGCTCTAATTTCCTCTTGGCTTGAAGGCCAACCCAGTCTCACAGGAAAACGTGGTAGAGGCTACGTTCGTCCACATTGCAAAACGTGGCAATGTTACAATTTGCCCTCCTAAAACGTGAGATGTGAACGCGTTCCGTGGCCCATTCATTTTAATAGGTTTCGTTAAGTTTCGTTTCTGTCACGTGACTTTCAAGTTTTCGGCTGTGGAGGAAAAATAAAATGGCTGCCATTTCTTTGATTCTCGGTCTAAATTGCAATATTTTAAGATAGTTTCGCCATGAAAAGCAGATTTTATCATATTTCTAGCAAGAAATATATATTGAAATTTCACAATATTTGTTCAGTTGATGAATATGATCTTTGGTTTGTTAGTTATTACGATGAAACTTGCAGGTCTTGCTATGAAATCGTGTCAGTGTTACGTTTACTTTTACTCCCGTTGCTATGCCGGTTGCTATGTGCGCCGTTATGGACGAAACCAAGTGGCTTATATGCTATTTTAATTACTCTTAATATTAGGTAGTTGTGTGAACTGTTAAGATATTTGTGTAATTTTGTGTAACTGTAGATGATATTATTTCAACATAGAACAACATAAAACGGCTTTTAGTGTCCCCAGGGTGACACATTTCTTCTTCTTTGAATTTCATCACCCCTGTGTTTTTGTGAGGCAACCCGGAAATTATTGCTCGCTCCAAAAAAAGCATGTTGTTTTTTTTATTATACCTTTTATTTGACAAGGCAATCACTAAATTAATTAATTTTATGCTGCGTAAATGCAACCTATAAATAATTATCCATACATATATGTTCCTTAGAATATATTGGACACTGGACAATGTAAACATTTTTTTTGGTAATGAATTATCTCTGGCTTGACAGCTCGCCAGATCGTTTATTGTATGTGGTGGTTTTATTTTTCAGGGGTGCAGCGTAAGCAATAATAATAAGACATTTTTTTTTTATTAATTGTCATCATTTCACTTATGTTTACAACATGTAGAGTAATTAATTGGGCAGCGAAGCCTCTGTGTTTTTATATAGGTTTGTCGAGTTGTTAATAAAGTTAAAAAAAAAAAAAAAAAAATGATTTAAAAGGCCCAGCCCCCAGCTTGAAAAGCTGCCATTTTGGGACCACCTCTGCACTAACGATGGATCCACTGGAAGAGTGCGACGACATATTTCTGGCTGATCTGCTGTTGGAAGAATGTAAAGTAAGTGAAGACAGATGAGCGTACAGGTTTTTTCTTAAAACATTAATTAACTTCCGAACAGTTTGTTATATAGACGAGTAGAGAACTCCATAGACAGCGCATTTAATTAATCAGAACTCGCTGAATACTAAACTGATTGTCACGCGGGGTTTTTTTTTGCTGCAAACTTTATACATGTAGCTATGATACAGGACACATGGTTCGGCATATTTTAATATTAATAAAGGGTTTAAGAGTAATAGAATATTCTCAGCCAATGCGGCGTCTACTCTTTATATGTCTATGGAGAACTCGGGACAAGGTAATTTTCTGGACGTGGTTGCGTCAGCAGATGCGCCAGGTATTGCTGTGACGTAAGCATGTGCGCCGAAAATCATGTAAACAAACCGGACACAAATAGAAAATAGACACGTACAGGAACACGTGAGGATGTGCTTCTACATGTTGGCCTTCTGGGACAATAAACTGTTGAAATATCAACGGTGTCAAGTTTGGTTTGGTCAGTTAACTTACTGTCCCGACTGTGAGCTGGAACAGCTGCTGGTCAACTGTGGCTTAACGTTAGCTCGTAAGCTACTGACTAGTATTTACTAACAGTTTCGTTATTTAATTTATTTAATGCTTAATGCTGCAGGTCCAACTCTGTTCCTCAGACAAGGGGGATTTTAAACACAGCTCAATATAAATGCATCAGTTATCACTGCATTGCAGAACTTTTAATTAAATATTCCATTAAAAATTGTGTAGTTGTTTAAAATTACGTAGGCTAGTAACTTACAATTTGTCAAAATATTTGCACAAGATACACTAGCATTAACGTGAGCATAACATTAGGGCTGGGGTGTATACAAATGACATATTTTCTGTCGAAAGGATAAAGCAGAAGAGGCAAAAACGGAGGCCCCATGCCATGTTTGGCTTGAAGAGGATGAGGAAGGCCGACCTCTTCCAAAAAGAAGTAGGGCTGGGGAGAAGCGACGGCGCGGCTCAGCCACAGGTGTGTGTGAGATCTGTCTATCTGTCTATCTATCTATCTATCTATCTATCTATCTACAATATTGACACTCTTTCAGCAACCTCCGAAAGCATGGAGCCATCCACAAGTGGACAGGAGAGGGAGACCGAGACCGTCCAAAACTTAGGTTAATTTTTTGCTTGTTTTCTCACTTGTCTTGTAGTGGTTTAGCTAGATTTCATGTTGTTTTAAATCTTAACTTTGCTTTTCATTTTCTAGACTCCCTCATCAAAGAAGTTCAGGACCTCTTGGATGTGCCTAACGAAGAGCCACCTTTGTCCGTTTGGAAGGATAGGCAAACTTCCTCCATTGAGAGATGGACAATGTTGAGGCCAATGATGGTCAACTATATGTTGTCGTCAGAAAAAAACTAATGAGGGAGTTTGCCTACACTGCAAACAAGAAAAGGCTGTGGTGATGTGCAGAGATTGCATGCCGAGAACCCTGTACTGCACGGCATGTGATCTCTGCGTGCACGAGTCTATGG
This sequence comes from Hirundichthys speculiger, assembly GCA_018398805.1. NCBI lineage: Eukaryota > Metazoa > Chordata > Actinopteri > Beloniformes > Exocoetidae > Hirundichthys > Hirundichthys speculiger. Next base: position 23,920 of record JAGFBZ010002350.1, read on the forward strand.
TTCTCCACAACAGAACAGCCATGGTGGAGGGATTCCGCAGGCCGCTACCCCCGAACACGTACATCACGGATTATGAAGGAAAGTTCACCTTCAATGAAAAAGGTACTTATAAAGAAAATTCTACTAGTGGTTTATTAGCACAACAGGCAAAATCAGGTATGACTTCACTGTGCAAAATTATCCATTTTCTGGTAATTTTCAGTGTGCTCTTTGAAGAAGAAAAAAAATGTAGCAGGTGTGGGCCCACAAGCAGGATTTGTGATATAGTGTGGTAATTGTAATGTTCTATCTTTCTTAAAATGATCCTATGGATTTGTACAGTACCAGGGATGTATATGTACAAATGTCTTTGTGGGTGGAACTAAATCTTGATCAAATAATCTCTACTCTTTCCTTCTTAGAGTGTTTTTTACCAATCACGCTTCCCTCCTGTGATTGTACCAATGGGCAAACAACTCTTTCCAAGGGAAAGCCGGTGATATTGATTGGAATTAATGGCAAGGAATTTTTAGTTTGTTTTTTTTTTCTTTGATATGGTGTTTTTATTTGCTTGTTTAAGTGATTTTTCTCAATTTACAGGAAGATACAATCTGTTACTTCCAACTGCCACCTGCTCCTGTGGAAAGAGTTGGTCACCAGGGATGGATGATCTTGTTGACTGTGGCTACTGGCCAGCCACAGTAAATTTTGAGACCTTATATGATGTGAATTTATTCACAACATATGAGGATCTCAAGATCACTGCGCCAGCCATGTCCCGTCAAGCTTTCATCAGCATGCTTGACCACCGAACGAAACTCTATGGTCGGGTGAGTATGAGATGGAACTACTTACCCACTTCTTGGAAAAAATGTATGGTATTGTGTTGCTATGTCATATTTTTCATTTTTGTTGTTAGAGTGGCAAAATATGTGGGGACACCATGCAAAAGGCCTTTTTAGAGTGGACTTATGCCAAATTTGAGGTGGAGAAATTGTGTGAGGTGCAGCACTTTCAGTGCCCTGCATGCACTCCCTCAATGTTGGCTGTTGCCGTGGATGGCAACCGAAAACTCTACCGGTTCAAGAGTCAACCAGGGTATGTGTGTTTTCTTAACATTTTTATAGTTGTATTATAGGTAGATTATTTTGACTAGCTTTCCTTAGATTGTGTCCACTCCATTAACATACTACTTTGGGTAAAAATATAATTAGGGGACCTATTATGCATTTCAGGGACTTTTAATGTGTTATTGGACCCTGTGGGGCACTATTTAAAGTTTCTATCAATAAAAAAATCTCCATACTTATCAGATACAAGCTGTCTGTATACTCATCCACTCTGCGTCCCTTTGGAACACTCAGATTCATGGTGTGTTCCATTTGTACTCGGAAGTTTGAATTCAGAGTTGCAAGTCAGAAGTTTCAAATAGAACAGTTTACAAATGAGAATGCACACTTTCTGCTTGGCATTATTAAGGGGCTGTGTCCACCAAAGAATCGATTTTCCATTCTAATCCAATAGAGTTTGGTGCTCACAGTAGTCAGTGCCCTCAGCAGAAAAACACTCTCTGCGCTAACTTTTTTTTTGTCAAGGCACTCATAGTTGAAATTTTTTTTTTTGAACAGCCTGACACTCGTCAATGTCACTTTCTCCATACTGACCAATCCGAATCAAAAGGGGGCGGGGCATACGTTTCAGACAGCAACACAACCGGAGATGTGGCTTAGTTTATATCCTGCACCCACACACTTGTATTGAATGTAGGCCAACCTCAGGGTCTGCTAATGCTATAGACCTTTCGGTAAGCACCGCCCCCTCCCTAGTTACTGTTGCTAGGTCGGACATTGTTGCTGCTCCTCCATTGAGGACAATGTTATTCTGCCATTTTTCCGATGCCCATCAACCGTATTTACATTACACTATAATAACGCCATGGTGAAATATTGTTGCTGGGGACCTGCAACAGTGACTCGAAGTGCCCAGAATGTTTGGAGGGGGCATTTTTATTCTCTTTCCCAAACCAAAACAAACAATTCTGCGGGAGTTGTGACATCACAACACCCCACTCTCCAGACTTGAGCATTTGCAGCTGCTCAGAGCTGCCTGGAACTGCCCCTGGGGATTACTTCAACACACACCTACCTCATGATATGGCACTTCCACATCCTCTAAAGTAACAGTCTAACATTTTGAGCATATGAGTCTGAAAAGCTGGAACAGCGTAATGGTCCCCTTTTAAGAACACATTTGAAGATGCATGAATGCAAGACATTCCACTATCAATACTCACACCTCACACCATCTTGATAATATAAAATGTAGAATCATCATCTTTATGATGTTTAAAAAAATGTCTAAGCCTTTTGAAAGTAGAAATAATTGCAGAGCTGTTGTATTGGATTGCATTATGTTACACAGAAGTTCCTATTAATGGCTTGTAACTGTATAATTTAATTTTCTGTGTTTTTTTATGTTTTACAGACCTGTTGGATTTTTTGATGGGGTGTTTTTTTTCCAAAGATGCTGATGTTTCAGCGTTTGTGGACTACATCCATGGGACAACTGGACATGTAATTTTGATTTTGTATTTCTACATATTGTACAAATGTATAACTTTTAGAGAAAATTGTTTTGTGCAGTCAGTTAATTAAATGTTGAAATTATGATACAGTAACATGTCACTTTACAAATACTTACAGCTGCGGTCATGCTTTTAAAATCTTGTCTGTATTTATCCTAAACTATTTAGAATCCTGGAAAAGGGAGATGTGGAGCTGGCCAGTGGTTAGCAGCACGAGAAGCCTCCAACAAATCGGCGAGCAAAATTGATGAAGAGGGCGTTGAGGTCGCAGTCTGTCGCCATGGCTTCCTACTGAAGGGACTAAATATGTTCCGGGGCGAAATATTTGCGTACCCACTGTATCTCCAAAAGGAACTTGCGTCTAACAACGTAACTTTCTTCTGCTCTGATGTGGTCTGCAAGTACTGGCCATATCTGAAGAGAGTTGTGGGTCACTGTCCAGAATTGGCAGATCTGCTAGACATGCATCCATTCCTGTCAGTCATGCATGCAAAAGCACACTCCTGGATGTGTGAGGTAATAAGACAACTTCAAACTTCTTATAATTTGCACAAAGAATTATTATTCTCAGTCCTGTCCCTCACCCTGCTTTTCTGGATATTTTTCTAATGTTAACATTCAAATAACTCTGTAGTTGAAATGGGGAGGACGAAACCAGGAAGGCGCAGGGACAACAATAGGGGAGGAGGTTGAGCAGGTGAACAGCTTCCTCTCCCGAGCAGCCATCTGTTCCAAATATATGTCCAAAGCTGGTAAGTTGAGATTTTTAATGTTTTGACTGTGAATTTGGCTTACATCCATCCATTCATTGATGTGTTCCTGTCCTACTGTGCATTTTCTCTCAAGTTCGCACAGACATCCTTACAGTACAAGCCATTGGGTGGAACAGGAGGAAGGCTGAACACCTCGACCAAACATTGGCCAAAAGATATAAAAAGGTACTAACCAGACCACTATAAGTTGCTTTTTATTAAATATGTGGCAGCATTTCAAAACATCAATATTTACTTTTACAGACTGTACAGAGGATTGGCGAGGCAGCAAAGGATCTCCAGGAAGTCACCACACGGCTGTCTCTCCAGGAGGACACTGTCCAGCAGTGGGTGGCTGATGTCCAGGGCTGGACTGCAGGTAAAGTTCTACCAAAATATCAAGTTTTTGCACTTAAAAATTAACTCCTTAGGTGCTTTTACACCAGAGAGCACAATCAGTTACTGTAAACATAGATTGGTATGAATTAATGTTATGCCTGTCTTTACAAGGGACAAGTCACAATGACCTGCAAAAAACCATTGAAGGACTCTACCTAAGCATTAAACAACGGAAATTTCGACTGTATCGTCAGACTGGTGAGGAAACGAAATGCATCCAATAATGTCTATTTCTTAGAACATGTCACAATTTCTTAACTAATCTCTGGATTGCAAAAGTAACTCATTTGTTAATCTAAAAAGTACTTGATCATGGATGATGGCGATAGCCATTGAGCTGGATCTACAGAAACAAGCAGCTGGCAAAATTCAATGGGGGGGGGGGGTTCTAACTCAGTGTAATGTCGGTGTTTGACACTAGCTTAAATGTATGCCATAATATCCCTTTAAGGTTTTTTTGGGGGGGGGTCTGGGGATTCATATTCTAGATGGCAACAAGCGGAGACATCTCATCCGAAAAAAGATTTCTGATGACAAGAAAGCACTGGAAGAGGCAATAACTCAGTACAATGCTCTTGTGGGTCAGCATGAGAAACTACCTCCTCCCAATGAGCTCTTGGCTGAGGATAACTACTCGTGGAAATGGGAATGTAAGTATTTGGATTAAAAGACATTAAATATGCTTCTGACATTATTATGATTATTTCTAACAATTTGAATTACAGGTCATGGTGACATGGTACAGAAGAAAGATGTTTATGACAAGGTCATGCTGGTCACCAGACTGAAAGAGGAGCAAATAATCCTGGTGCGTGAAGTAAAACAACACTGCGAATATTTGAAGAGAATGGCACAATTGATTCAGGAGCTGATTCAAGAGCTTTCTGAAGGCACCAATGTGCAAAGTAAGTCCTTTTTTTTTTTTTCCTCATGTCTTTGGAAATGACATGTAGTGAATATCATTTAACTTACTGCCATACATTCTCAGGTAGCATCGATGCATTGACGGACACAGGACGAGAGGGGCTATTCTCCATTTTCAAGAGAAGATTGTGGGACATTCGAAACCAGCAGGCTGCAACACATACCCTCTATCAACAGATTTTGGGACTCCAAATGGTGTCGTTGGAGTCGTCTGATGAAGAGGAAAACCTCGACAGCGATTCTTCAACAGATGATGAACTGTGACCGAAGTAATTCTGTCTCACCATTGTGTTTTGTGTGGCATACCAGGAGCTGTCACAAATGGTCACTTCATTCTTTTTGTACATTTATCTTATTGTTAAGCATTCCCTATGTTTTCCAAGTATTCTCAACAGTTTTTTATTCTTTTCATTTTCGAAGGGCTATATTGGCATGATGGATGTAATAAGAGCAATGTTTCCCTAATTTTTATTTTTTTTATTTTTATTATTTTTAATCTGTGTACTGAAACTTGAATTTCCCCCTTGGGGGATTAATAAAGTATTTTGAATACATGCCGGTGCTATCTGTATCTTACTCAGTTACACTTAATAGTGCCTTCAGTTGTTGACTGACATGATGGATAAAGTCAAATGTTCTCCATAAAATTTGTTTGTTTTTTTGGTGTAACTGTCAATGGTGAACAGTATGGCAGTAATATAAGTTTTGAAGAAGTCTTGAAGGCCTTCGAGGGTTACACGACACTGGAAATTTGTATTGTATTGCAATAAAGCAATTATTTTCACCACCATGGAACAAGTCACTTAATGGGCCAACACTGAATAGACAGACTACAATTCACATTTACATCCACGCCTATGAGCAATTTAGACTGACCAGTTAATATGCTGTGCAGGTTTTTGATATGAATAAATTTGACAGTCATTAAAAACACTACCAGGTTATATTTAGTCATAGTTGTATGACTATACCATCACCCTGTGTTAGTGTCGTATCTGTAATTAGATTAGATTATATTCAGGGGTGGAAACAATACCAAATAAATCTACTCAAGTAAAAGTATGGTTACCTTGATGAAATTTTACTAAAGTAAAAGTACTGGTGTAAAAATCTACTAAAGTAAAGTAGCTCATTTAAAATGTACTCAGAATAAAAGTTACTTAGTTACTTCTATTGGGTGAGTGTGTGTGTCAATTTGTGGCACTTGCTGTGGTTTCTATGTTTATGTATGAGGAACACTGACCAAGTTAGCTAATGTTAGCTGACTGCTAACACTGACATTAGCATACCATGATTGGAAGCTGGATAGCTCCTTCACTTTAGGCATACAAAGATACAATTGTTGTCCTTCACAGACTTCAACTCAAATAACTCTTTCAATATGGCCAGGGATATCTTTTAACTTTGTAATGGAATCTATTTAAAATGTAAAGAAGCAAATTACTTCCAACAATATGTACTTAAGTAAGAGTAAAATTACTGATTTTAAAAATTACTCAAAGTACAATTACACAAAAAACTACTTAATTACTCGTTACTACCCACCCCTGATTAGATTAGATGTACTTTATTTATCTCCAAAGGGAAATTCATGGTTGAAATGAAATGGATTGAGAATGGTTGAGGAAGAGGAGAGCAGGTACAGAGGTCAACAAGGAGAACAGAGAAAGGTCAATAGAGTGAGAGAACATAGAGGGGAGTCAAATGAAAGAGCAGTGATGACAACATGAGAAGTAGAACAGGTAGAGAGGAAGAACAACACTGTAAATGAAGGTGTATTAATAATTTAATCAACAAATAGAAAACACATTTCTATTAGATGTATTGTCTCAAAAATGAGCCAGTACTTTATTAATGTATTGGCAGACATTCCAATGTGTTACCGGATGAACTCAATACCATCTTCACTTGCTTTTAAACAATCCACTACACAAAATGTTTACACACACATGCCCATCCTTCCTCGCCCTCACCAACGGCATCATCTGGCCAGGTACACAAGGCCCTGAGGAGGATCTCTGTGCAGGCCCTCAGAGCATGTGCCAACGAACTGCCTGATGTTGTCACCTCAATCTTTAACCTTTCCCTCAGCCTGAGTGTTGATCCCCCATGCTTCAAGACGACAACCACGATCATGACCACTCTTATGACTGGCATTCATTGACAGAAAAACAATTTCATTGCACAGGGAAACTTGCTTTCTTTATATGCACATGACAATACACATGACGTTTACACACCACCCGCCTCACCCGCAAAGCCTCTGGGAGGAGGTACAGGAGCCTCCATTCCCATACGTCCAGACTCACAAACAGCTTCATCCACCAGGCTGCGAGGATGCTGAACTCTCTTCCCTCTCTACCCCCAGCTCCATCCACCAGGCTTACAGAAAGCTAAAAATCTGACTCTGCACAAAATCAAAATTTGCACACTGGAAATTACAGCTGCTATATTGCCTTGCACTATTACACTTTACACTTTTAAACAGTACATTACTTACTTCACTCTATAAAAACAAAACATGTTGCTACTTGTCTACCTCATACTCTTATTTACTGTCTATTGTAATCCACTGTGCACCCATACTCTAAATTATTGTTTATTGTTTAATGTCATCTAACATTAGGAAATGTGTATTTTTTTAGTAGTTTTTGTGTTTTTAGTATTATTTCAGTAGTTTTACACTAGAAGACCCACCATTTTTCTGCCTACCTAGAAGACCCAGAGAGGGGTCATTTGACACACACAGCGGAAGGTGTATTATTGCTTTTATATAAATATATAAATATAAATATGCTTTTTTCTCTGTAAATTTTTTTTTTTTTATATTTTTGGCACACAAAAATAACAGTTACTTCTGCAAAAACCTTCCACACGAAAACATGGGGAATAAGGGTCAAATGAAACTCTTGTGGGTCTTCTAGGTAAAAATGTCAATTGACAACTCTGTGGGACTTCTAGTGTTAATAGTGTGCTCTAATAGTTTTACACTGTCTGTGCACTTAATGTCTACATTTCGTCTCGTCTTCACCGTGGGACAGTGAGAAATTGAATTTCAATTGCACATGTGAAGGAAATGACAATAAAGCTGACTTTGACTTTGATAAACGCTTTGAAATTTGAATCAAGAGTGAATCTTCACTTGCAAGATCTGGCAACACTCAACAATCATCCCTCCATAAATAGGCTTTATAACATAGTTGTTTGGTTGGTTGTTGAAATGTATTTTATAGGCTACATACAAAAGTTATCATTTTTAGTCTACTATAGGTCGTTTATCTGTTTACTTAGAAGTCACGGTAAATACAGAAAAATGAGTCACTAGTTTTGGGCATTTTCCTCATGGTTTCAGCCATGTTACTTATTTCACTAGCAAGATCTGGCAACACTGACAGTGGATGTGGGTGTGAGCACCGACGACGCGCGCGCGCTCTTCACACAGCTTGGACTGAACCGCCGGACAGGTAGGCTGGGAAAAACAGTTTTCAAGTGAATGTGTAACTTTGGTTTATGTTAATGTATAAAAAAGACCTTTCATCTGCACAAGGCTGAGATAGTATGTTAGAGCGGTTTTAAATAGGCAATGACAAAATGACAGCATCCATTGCAGGCTTTGCAGCCAAACTAAACTTGCCTGCTAGCTAGCCTACATCCCCGGGCTGCCAATTTTTACAGATGTTATGGAGATTTCTTAATTTTTTCCCCCCGCA
>JAGFBZ010002351.1:0-163924 GCA_018398805.1 Hirundichthys speculiger
ATCACTTTTGAAATTATTTCATTGTTTGATTACTTTTAGGAAGCGTTCTCTCAAGTCCCTGTCGACAAAGACCTTCTTCCCAAAGTAACCTTGTACTCAGTTTACAGAATAATGTCAAAAATAATAATGAAACTAGTTCGGAGCGTCATGGTCAAGGTGAAAGTAACAGAAGAAAAAAATGAGTGACCGAGTAAGAGAACAAATGAGAGTATAACTTCGAGCGTGCTGTAAAAGTGACTTAACATCTACCTCTGTATGTAGACAGATTAAATTAAAAATGATAAACCCTTTTGATTGTCACTTTAAGTTAACACTGGCTAGTTTTCAACTGCTTATACCACATGCTGAATTTACAATGTAATACACAGTATGGATGCTTTGATGAGCCTCTAATCTAGTTTTCATTTTCAAAGGAAAATAAAGGTTTCAGCAGCTTCTCAGTGCTGCTGGTCTCTTTGCAACATGGCGCCATGCAGTTTGAGAAAAAACACGCTTCAAAGGCTCGCTGTACAAGGTTATGGATCACATGACCGGATGCTCGGTCCATAGTTCATACAGTCAATGGTTGGAGAGTTGGATTGTGCTGGTTTAGTCACATGACCCAGTCCAACGCCTTCAGGACTGCTTCAGTCTTACAAACTGGGACCTGTTCATTAATTGTAAGTGATGACCTGGATGATCTTCCAGAAACTGTGTCTGCATATTTTTCAATTTTGTGAGGAGTAGTGCAAAGCAAGCAGTTTTTAATGACACTGGTTTCAGTCTGAGCAGGGTGGCAGTGAGCAGGGACATGGCGGTGAAACTTTTCAGGTCATTAAGGAGGAAAAGGAAAAAAAAAAATCTTGATGGAATTGGAGATTGGATTTTTAAGAATTGTGCTGAACAGTTGGCAAGCATTTTTTGATTTATCTTTTTTGGTTTCCCTCTGCCTCCAAAGGGTCCCCCTGCATTTGGGACGTCTCAATAATTGTTCCAGTGCCTCTGTCTTATCGCCATCCTCTTTTCTTTCTTGACCCAGCTGGTCTACGGCAGAAAGGTCCCCCCCTTATGATCCGGGTCCTGCTCAAGGTTTCTTTCTCGTAAAGGGGAGTTTTTTCTTGCCACTGTTTGACTTAAAGGTTTTTTCCCACTAGGGGAGTTTTTTTTTTTTTTTTTTTTACTTGCCATTGTTTCAGCTATAGATAACAATATTTGCGCAGGGGTCATGTTCTCGGTCTCTGAAAAGTAGGTAGAGACTATTTGTATTGTAATAGACGCTACAAGTTGACTTGAAATACCAAAAATATTACATGATTGCAGTGCTGTAGCACTAACCTTACTAATAATAAAACATTTGAATCATGGAAAAAAGCAACGCTAAGCGTAGTTCAATCAGATTTGGACGAACTCCAGATTGCTTACAGGTCCAGTGGAGGTGTGGATGCTGCTATGTATCACTGCTATGCATCTTTTCCATGGCTGTTGTATAAAAAAATAAGTTTTTATTTTAAATCACCTTTCAGTTGTATTTGAATGTGTTCAACCTCAGAGTTTAGATTCACCACCTTCTCCGTTGGTCCCCGTTGACCATCCAATAGTTTAACTTCGTCAGTCGCTACAAGTATCTGGGCATGTTCATTGACAACAAGCTGACGTTTTATGGATTGATAATTGAGTCTCAGTTCTGAGCAAGAAAAGACCGTTTCACAAGCACATAAGTCACATATTGAGCAGAAAAAAATGATCCAAGATGATACATCTTGGATCATGATGATACATATGTCCCTCAATCTTTGCTTTGCCTGAGTTCAACATAAAATTTGACCAATCACTGGCCCGGATTGAAAGTGGAAATTGGCCGGTCATGTTCGCTGACCTTTTGTTGTCAGTGATGTCACCAAGACGACAAACAATGCTCCTGTTTTTTTTTTTTTCTTATTCTTATACATCATATAATGATGGAGCCAATAAATAACACCAAAAACAATCCAACTAACTTCACTTCAGCCAGAGATGAGGCTTGCTCTTCATGAGGCCTGTGTTGGAAACCTGCAATATGGATTTTCCAGGTTTTCCACTCCCTGATTGGCCCTAACCCTAGGATGAGGGAAAAAAACAAACAAACAAAAATCATCTGGATAAAATTAAGGATGTTTAAGGGTATGTAGCTTCAGTAGCCACAAAGCTGAGCTGATCTCATGAAGAATGAAAATGCTGTTTTTGCTTTGTTGTTCGTCACAGCTTCCTAATACAAGATTACCAGGAAAAAAACAAAACTAAATTGAAGATGTGGTCCTTCAGTTATGCAGCTCTTGATAAGTGACCCTAGTAAAACTTGATGTTTAAGTTTTGTTCATTAAAACACAGAACAATGTCAAACATCACCCTGTGTACTTTGAGTGGATAATTATTACAGACAGGCTTTCATACTGGCTTCCGTTTATGATCAGTTCTTGTATAAGTGAAATAGAATAGAATAGAATAGAAATAGAAATACTTTATTGATCCCCGGGGGGAAATTCTGGCGTTACAGTAGCAACATTGAAGTAAAAAAAGTGACCACTATGAAAGTAAGGTAAATATTCTTATAAAACATTTTAGACCATAGATTTAACTGGTAAACTCAACAGTAAAAATTACGTCTTTTGTGTGCTCTCGGAATAATTTTTTTTTTCCCTCGATATGTGACTTACGTGCTTGTGAAAATGGCTTTTCCTTGCCCAGAGCCGAGTTTATCACTCTTTAACCTTTGAGCCACAGGCAATACTGTCTGTTTAAAAAAAAAAAAATTCATAAAATAAAAAAAAAAAAAAAATTGAAAGCCTCTCTGAAATGCTCTTTTTATTCCCAGTCAAAATGAGCTAATATTTTCTGTGAAATGGTATAATGTGTGTTTCAATGTCTGATATGTTCTTTATGTTCTATTGTGAATAAAATATGGATTTATCAGACATGCAAATCATTGCTTTCAGTCTTGATTTACGTTTTATACAACATCCCAATTTTTCTGGAGTCGGGGTTGTATGTGAAGTTTGTTCCATAAATTCTTGTAAAGTTCTTGTCACTTCTCCCTGTGCCAGGGTGCAGGAAGTGTGTTGTTGTCAGCCTCTTTAGTAGCTCAAGTGAGTTGTTGTTATTTGTTGTGGTTTTGTTTTTTTTTATTGCTGGCTGTTAAAACAGCTTCCCCCCTGAGCACAATAGAGGTATCCTTGATTCTTATTTAACCAAATGAGAAAACGCTTTGATAATCATTTAAAGATATTTTTCATGTAAATTACACCACTCATGCACACTTGCACAGTTGTGTGAATTTGACAACTCTTTCATCACTTTGGCTTGGACAAAGCAAACACTGTAATTGAAACACTGTAATTGAGTCTTTTCAGCCACAGAGTTTCTGAACCAAATAATTAATGTCAATAACCACGTTGACCAATTACAAAAATGACTTTTCATAATATTTGTATCATATGCATAATGTATTATGTTAATGTAATAGTATAACACATACCGGACAGTGCTCATTACAGACAAGTTGAGGGAATATCTGTACATTATTGTATATAGTTTAATCAGATTTTGTAAAGCCTTTGCATACCTCTTCCACCAATTAAAATTTGGATTATAAATCTTAAGAGTGGATTGACTAGAGCTGCATAGAGCTTTCACTGTTGTATTTTTCTAATTTTAACATATTCTAAGAATATGATTATTGTTGTGTATTGTTGACATTATTTTGATTTGTTACAGTTTATTACAGCAGGGTGTACATTTTGGTTAGATGACTGTAAGGTGCCCAGAGAAATTTTTAAGCTCTGTGATCAATACTGGATTAGTGGGTTAAATAGGTCATCCTTCAGCCCCAAGGTCAGCAGTTTGATCAGCATCTCTACCATGTATGGAAGCGTCCTCCGACAAGACAGTGACTCACCTTGCCCCCTGATATGTTCATTGCAAGGAAGTATTGCTTGGTGCAGTTTAGGTGTGTGACCATTTATCAATCAGCAGTTGAGTTGGTTTGAATTAATTGCACCAATTATTTGCCAGTTTTTTTTTTTTTTTCCTGAGTGGACAGCGTGGAACAACACCAGCACTCCCCCTTGAGTCAGTTTAGTCTATAGAAGGTCAAGCGTTGTGAAACATAGTAACCTGACCAACCAGCATGAATTCAATTACTAGGGGTGCACGATAACTATCGGGCCGATAACAGGAAATTATGACGTCATCTCGATAGGTCCGATATCACGACGAATAACATATATATTTCTGTCAACACGGCATTGCATTGCTCCCTCTGAGCCTTGAATAACCGGTGTTCTGAACTGTTGTGAATGTTATGTTCAAGTAACGTTGGCATAATCAGAAAACGATTACTCAATAAGGAAAATCAAGAATACCCTCTCATGCCAGAAAACAACTTGTTAACTTGGTCATAATTTTGGTAGTTGCTGACTTGAATTGATATTCGCAGTATTTCCCCTCATGTTACACATAAAAAAAAGAAAAAAATAGAAAAGGCTGAAAGAACGACTAGCAAACGTCGGAATTTACGTTACACCTTGAATGCAGCATGCATTGTGCTGATCACAACAAATATGGCGGCGCGGAACTTCGTTAAAGTTTCAGAAGAAGATAGTTTGGTGGTTATTTGTGACGAATCCTCCAAGCGAATTCTACGAGGAGGGAAGCACAAGCTTTAATACGTCAAACCTGATCAGCCACCTACAACATAACAATCGCTTCCATGGAGTTTTGACATAGCGCTAACGGAAGCTAATGCTAACATGCGCAATCCAGCAGGAGTCTCTCCTCCCCTCTCCTCTCCTCTCCCTCATTCCTCTCATCTAAAGCTTCCATGAGATTAAAAAATAAAAAATACTGAACCTCATTTACTTTAATTAAAGGTATTAATTTAAATGAAACAACAAGCCAAAATCATTTAAATGTTAATCTTTTTCAGTTTGTAATTCTGATGCATGTATTTCCATCAGTTCAAGGAGCCTTTATTCTTTATATCAGTCAGTAATGCACCTTATTTAGGTTAATGTGAGATATCAAATAGGTTTGTTTGACAGCTTTAAGAAAATGTTTGAAAGGCTTGCCAATACTTTTTTAATGGACAAAATAAATATCTGTTCATATAAAAAGTCAAAACTATTTTTGGTTTTGTTTATAGTATTAATGTAATGATCTTAGGTATATGTGTGTGCTATCGGTATCGGTATTGGCCGTTAGGAGCTGAAAGTTATCGGTTATCGATATCGGTTTTAAAAAACAGTTATCGTGCATCCCTATCCAATACCAATAACAATTTGAAATGGTAAGTTTCCTAATTATTTATCATGCAACTTAAATGTCCTCATATAAATTAAATGCCTAATAATATACAAGATAAAATACCTGTTATTTAAGCTCATATACTGCATGTCTAATAAGATTAAGAGAGATGAGCTGTTCCTCCACTTGACCCAGGATTGTGAATAGACATGATTAAAAAAAAATGAGCATACTTGCACGTACCTCTTTTTCTTCTTTCCTTTCAATAAATTCTAATCAAAATACCAGAGAAATAATTCAGAGCCTGGGGTAAAGTTATTTCAAGGTTTACAAAAGGCCCTGAATAAAACAACATGACAGATTGGGAGACAGAAACGGGGCATTGCCAAACTTCAGGGAATTTTCTTTCTGCGCATATTAAACCAAAGGTCTCGAGAGATGTGGAGAAAGAAGAAAAACAGCGGCATCATGGAGGATGAAGCCGTAGCAAAGGAACTACTTAGACAGATTGATACTGTCACTGGATTTACATTACAATTATGGCTTCATTTACTCAGGAAATATAGATTAGGCTAAAAGCTCAGAATACTCAGATGGGTTGCCTGTGATGGACATTTTATCGCACACAGTCTAAACCAGGTTCATGCAATGGATTAGTAACGACATGGTCTGTCAGACATAAAGGAAATGTCTTTAGGTTTGATGAGATAACGCGCAACTATGCGTTGAACAATCAATATTATTTCACATATCTATGATTAATGGTCTTCTATGACATAGAAATAAAGTGCAGTATTAATGGAATAACGTGCCATGTCAACCTACAGTTCAAGGAGATGTAGAAATATATCCAAGTTATATAGTATCCAGTGTAGAGAACAGAAAAAAAATGTGTTAAATGTAAAAATAAAACTGGTATGATCAGAAATGTTTGCCCTTTTGGAGAACACAAAAGTCTACAATATTCTTGTCGCTCTGGATTTGATTGGATTTTTAACTACGCTAAACTTAGAAACAAACACCCATCAATAGTACAACCATGTTGGAGAAATTATAGGAAAAAAGATATAAAGTATTTCCATGTCTTTGGTCTTTTTCTAAAGCTGTATATGTAAAGAGTTAGAGATGAGAGATGACTTCAGGAAAATGTGAGAGTTTTATCGTTTTATCTTCTGCCTCTCTGTTTTATGCTAACAGGCGGGTTATACTCCTCAAATATGATTCAGTTTACGGCAGAACTACTGGTAAGAGTGGTGAAAAAGTACAAAGATGACCCCGATGGGATGTGTAGTTAATGTGCTCGTAATAAATATGAGCCCATGTCTGTATCTATGTTATGCTAAGCTAGAGAACTTTATGCTAGTAGCTGAGTTAGCAGTGTAGCATCTCTGCTGACGAGAAACAAATGCTTTATGCCTGACGTTGTGCACTGAATACATACTTTAAGAGCCATTGTACCTTTTATTATTTACACATTTGGTTACATTAGTGAGTTTTATGTTTGTTAATGAGCACGAGAAGAGTATTTATGGACATTTCTCTATTTTCCTAATGGACTTGGATTTTTTTTTTCTAATGTTGTAGTTAGCAACCATAACAGCTACTCAAGTCATAAAACACAGTGAAATACAAATGTGGGTTTAGAAGACATCTCTGACAGTTATTTGTGAATATTTGTTAAAGCAGAATAAATCCTGAGTTGATCAAGAGCTCATGTTTTCGGGATTTATCAGCACACCCCTCCGGACCTCTGCAGACCTCAACCCCTTTAAAACAAAAAACACAAGGCTGAATTCAGGATGTACTAGATAGCACTGTACTGTGAAAGGAGGGTTGAGGATAATATCGTACAAAGGGAGGACAGGTATTTGTTGGAAATCTTGTTGGCAGTCTGTAAAAAGGCAATTTTGAAGAAATGGTGGAAGTCAGACCCTCCAATGTAAGCTGGGTGGATTGAAACTGCCAAAGAATTGCACAATATGGAACTTATATATCACAAAAGGAGGACCGAAAAAAAAAAAAAAACCCACGAGAATACAGTGGTTGTGATGAAAAGGCTGTGGAGAAAATCTTTCCCAGCACCTTTGTTCGGTCTGTCTTTCCTGTTTCATGTGATGTTTTTGTAATGGGTAAAGATAAAAAAAAAAGCATTTAAAGAGAAAACATAAGAGCTGGGAAACATGCCAGGCTGCTGGATGTAACGCTCCCAGAGAGAGATGGTTAAACTCTTCACAATACTTTTCAAAGCTCAATTTATTTAACAGCCACATAGTGCTGATTGGTTTTTACAATCGATTAATCTAATCAGTCTGTTAGCGCTATACATTATTTACAAATGTGCTGAGCAGAATTACGTTCAGAGGGGGACATTTACACACGTAACACGTGAACCACTGGGGCCTCTGAGTTGTACGTCCTTGACATCAGGTCTACAGGTCTATCTGTTCAATCAGTACAAAGACTATGCAAGCAGTCTTTAAAAGCAAAGATCATCATTTTACTTGAACGTAAAACATTTACCGTCTCCCCCAGGTTTGTGGTTTTGCCTTTCTGCCGTTCATTCATTTTGACGCCTTCAGTTTTCCGGTGATTGCTGACGAAAAAGCTCCTGAATAATGGCTCAATCTGGCACAAGGACACGACAGATAAAAGAGCTTATGTTTGTGCGGATGCTACAACACAACACACTATTTTGGAATTGAACATCTCTTGACGCTCGGTTACAGTTTGTGATATTTCATAAGTGCAGTTCAGAGTATTATCAATCCGAGGCATTTTTAGGATCGTGGAACGCTGGGGGTTTTGTCCAGCCCGCTCAATAACTGCACAGTTTATTTTAAGTTGTTTCAGAGTGAAACTGATATATAAGACGTGAGCCCCTGTGCACTGACTAAATATTGCTGTCAATTGTGCAAATAAGTATTGCTAACTATTCTTTCATGACTTCATTAATCCGCAGGGGGAAATTAAGTGTTTCTGGCTCTTATTCTTGATTCTGATTTGAGCTTGTTCTTTCGATGCATTACAAAAGCTATAGTGCTATTCTCATACTCACCCCTTGTTGATCTTTCCAACTCCTCTGGTGCCTGTGTAGTCTCCCTCTGAATGTTCTGCTATCTTCCTGTCTTAATCAATAAAAGCATGCAGAATATAACCAAGAGGTTTCTAAAAGGAAATTGTACATGGCGCTTCAATCATAGTCATCTGGAAAAGCAGACATTTTGGTACTTTGCTGCCCTGGACCGTTCAGTTGTGGGGTGACACAATGCCAAGGGGGAAAGACATAAGCCGTGGCCTTAGAGAAGCAGTGGTTGCTGCACATTGATCTGGAAAGGGTTATAATTTGATGAAAGTACAGCGTCGTAAGAGCCACATCATCATCAGGGCGCATTGTTCCATATGGGCTGATAATAACAGTATTGGAACACTACTGGATACAATCAACAGAGAAATACCTGATGAAATTACAAATTAAAGTGGAATAAGTAATGAAAAACACTAGAATGACAATTTAATCAGTGTACTATGTACACTCTAGTACTTATATACTTTATACCAACTAGCGAATCAATGATACTAAAATAAAATCTTGTGATTTTTTTTCCTTTCAGTTTTACAGTCTGAAATTGATGCATCATTATGCTATTATATTTTGTAAGTTTATAGTAAGTGTTCCTGTTACCTCAGCAGTGCATAAATGTAATCCATGTTAATCATGTTTGTATGTCGTTAAATCTTTCAGGGATTTTTGGCCTTGCTCATGATTTTTTTTTTAAAAAAGGCTTCCTTAACAACCTGAACTCAGAACAGAAACAATGATGCATTACAACACAACAGCACCAGGAGACAACGCCTTCACCACCTAACCTAACGACTGCTTTGACCAATTTCTTCTTTCTTTTTCTCTAAATTAAATCTTCATATCTGCAGTTGGCTAAACCTCTCTGTTGGTCCAGGGCTGAAAATACTGCCTGGATGTTTGACGACGCTGATGCAGACCATTCAAGTGAATATTTAATACAAGCAGCGCTACTAAGTGCCGCCATGCTGTTTTTTTTTTTTCCAAATCCTTTTTTCTTTTCCCTCCACAATGTTTATTGCCACTATTTTTGTTGGAGGAAAATATCAGTGAGAATTGAATTCCACCTGGAGCCGCAGACATTTGAATGCATTTAGCTCCAGCTGTCATATAGCTTATCTGGGATGCCGTGTAAGGATGGGGGCCGGCACACTTGTCAAACAATTCATAGTGGAGCAGTAATCACACACGGCATGTCACAGCACATTTGCAAATCTTCCACTAGCTCATGACTTTAATGGAAATGAATAAAAGCAAATGAGATGATGACTCAAAACAATTCCACGGAGCAATGTGGAATACAATTGGAGACTAAGTTGGCTCTGACTTAATCTGACTGACATGACAAAAACTTCCAACATATTGAGTGTTTCTAGCTTCTCTATAGGTATGAAAGGTTTATGTAAAAGATTAAATGTCTTCTATACACTTTTTTCTTTCACCTTGGAAAATTCCCCATCAAACTTGTGCAAAGTGAAACAAATTAGGGATGTAATTACTATTGATCTCATTCTTGTCTTCATTCTCAGAGTAAATTCATTTGGCCAGCATACTGTGCTCCATCAGCTGTGCTCTAAAAATCTTTTCAGTCCAGCGGTTACTTAATGCAGCAGTAGCAAAGCAAAGCTGTGGATCCACTTTTGGAGCTATGCTGTGCACCTTCTCACGTGCTATCAAATTTACAATTCTGCTTGACTGGAGCGCTTTATTAATTATAACTCATTTGGTCAGGCTGGATTGTCTTCCTCCGAATATGTTTTCAATTCTTTGCTTCATTTGAGGATAATATAGTACTGTTCTGGATACATAAAGCCTCTTGAAATGTATTCATCTCTACAATGAAGCTCACCTAATTCAATTCCACTTAATACAGAATCACTCTGCAAAGCTTAAGCACTGACTGAAACAGTTTCTCCTGCACACACAAGGTGAACAACTATTTTTTTTTTTTTTTTACCTCCAAAGGAAGACGGCCTCATGGTCTTCGTTACGGATGGTCTGAAGACCTGCTGTGACATTCTGGGGTTATAAGTGGCATCTGTGTGACGGAAGACCAACAATCTGTGAAGCAGACACAAATGATCGCGGCCATTAAACACTGATTCAGGGGAAGGAAGCTGCCAGTGTGTTTGGCTGTGAAAGAGAAAGAGACGCTGCTGCAGCCCACCATTAGAGGCATGTTCAAAATACTGGTGTGCAGATGCATTTCATGCCTGCACGACCTACTGAATGCACAAAAAATGAAGACAAGCGCTAAAAATAACCATCTAATCATCATAAAAAAATCAAAAGTTTTAGCCTGATTTTCTGTTCATTTGTCTATTCTGTTACAGCGACCTGATCACATAATCATGAACAACTTCTCAACATCAGTCATTACGTGTACATTTTGCTATTTATCAGGCACTTTTATCCAAAGTGATTTACAAACGAGTAGGTATATGCGAGATATTAAAGCTTTTGGTCTCGATTTTGAGTGCTAATCTATTTAATCAATGTGAATGACAGTTAAAATATAAAAGGTGCAAAATAAGGCTCCAGAACAGTCCCCAGATTGGAGCCAAACAAGGGTACGTAAAACAATCGTACGCTTACGGGCATTTCCGTGTGGCTCGGTTTTTTAAAGCCTGTTTTACACACATCTCATGGCAGTATTAGAAAATTTGGCATCCTAAAACAATGACATGCAAAACATGGTCCCCCAACCAATTTATCTTTGTCGCTGGTTATAGTGGCTAATTGCTGAATAGCTAACATTAGCGTGTGTTAGGTACTCTAAAATGACACACTGTATGTTTCTAGTAGATAAATGTCTGATGAAAACATTGACATGAATATCCATCTATTAGCCTGTTTCTTTTGGCATTTTCAAAAATAGAAATCAGGCTGATCAATGCTTCAGTGTAGCAGCTCCTGCACCATCTATACTATGTCTCATTGTTTGAGTTGCTCTGAAATGACGACAGTGTGGGTTGTTTTCTGTGGCTCTCAGTACCGAGTTTCCTTTTGTTTACTTCCTGTATGTACCCCAGACATTGCTAAGGAGCAATTAAAGTACATTTTATGTGAGTTGGTGCTGATAAATGTTGAACATGAGTCATTTTTACAGACATTGCTGCAAACTGTGGTTCTACAAAACTTAAAAATGACAAAGAAGGAATAGCAGTGGGAAATTCAAAGACAAAGAAGAACAAATCTACCTGTCACAATTCTTGTGGTTCATGTCGATGGGACATGCAGTTACATTTAGAGAGAGGTACACTTCAGGGTACACCGACAATGGTATTACAAGGCTTTATGGTCCATTTTTATCCATTAGCACATTCATTTCAATGGCTCTTCTGTCAACACTGCAGATCTGTGTGTTTAACCTGATATCAAAACTTTGTACTTTCATTAGTTTAATTCCTTCATATGGCAGCTTTAAATAACAAGCAGCATGCTTAGACTGTACACTATTTTAGTCTATGTAGCTTTTTTCTCTCCCTCTCTATTATAAGGTGGGTTCTCTTTAGCGAGAACCTGGAGTAAGACGAAGACACTGAAATTGTAACGTGGGGAGCTCCATCTTGGTTCTTTCTACAGACCAGAGTGTCACGGGGGTGGGGTGTGGAAGGAGGACCCAAATGCAGGAGGTTTCAAAAACACAAAAAGGTATTTATTTAACAAAAAACAAAAATCCAAAATCCAAAAATCCAAAACTTCAAGGAATGCAAAATTACAAACTTAACTTGACTCCAAGCTGTACGGTGAACACAAGGACAAGGCATGAAGGGTGACGACAATGGACAGCAAACTGAAAGGGAGTGACAGGACTATATACACACAGGAACAAACAAGAGGCAGGTGTGAACAATCAGGCTTGACAAGGGGAAGGAAGCAAAGCTGAAAACAATGGAGACAAGACAGACCTTCAAAGTAAAACAGGAAGCACTAGAGACATGGAGAGACGCCAACTTGACAACACACAATATACAGAAAAACAGAAAAACGATCATGGCCGCTCCAGGCCATGACACAGAGAGGATCCACTGACTTAGAAAAGTACCATTCCACACCACTTGGTGGCAGTGGTGTGGCAATTCCCACCTCTTGCCAGTCAAATAAAAGAAGACGAAGACAACTAAGACAAAGGAAGAAAAGATAAGAAAAAACTGGAACTGGAAAAAAAGAGATCAACATTAAAGAAGCTGAGATTGTTGCTGCATTTGCATTTTCTGTTTGCATGCACTGCGGTGGTGGCGATGAATGAGAAAAGATGACTCGTACTTGAACGGACATCGAGACGGGTGAAAAACATAACGTCACGCCTACAGAATACTCAATCAGCACTGAGTTGAAGTCTTGTTTCAGCGTCGTATGTGGCAAATTCTTAAAAGTTCTTGTTGGGAGGCCGTTCCTGGTGATGGAGGGTTGCACCACATTTGAGACCCTGAAAACTACCCCTGACCTCTGATAATGGAAACCTGTTCATACACACATACACACACACCAGTGAACATATCGGGGGCTCGTGGTGTTCAGTATCTTGTCCAAAGACACTTCAGTATGTTACCTGAAGGAGCCAGGGATCCAGTTGGTGGATCAGTGCTCCGCCTCCTCAGTTGCATCCACCTCATTCTCCTCTTCATGAAGATGCACACATTTTCAGTCGTAGACAGACCCGGACAGGTGATGAGCCTTCGAAGTGACCTGAGTGCTCAGGCTCAAAATGTGAAAATGAAAAGGAGGTGCAGGATGCAGGCTGAACGGTTTTTATTTTAGCCTCTACAAAACGATTTCATTTCTCCAAACAGTAAGAGAACTATTCAGCGATAAAACTGTTTATTGTAAAAGACTGAAGTACTTCTCAAGGTTCTCATGTAACCTTACAAACCCTGATGAAATACCAAAGCAATAGTTTGCAAGATTTTACTGAGAGTGAGTGTGGGTGTTTGTATGTAAGGCAGTGGGGAGATTAGGTGGAGTTCAACTGCCTGATGGCACAGTGGGAAGAAACTGTCGCAGATTCTGGCTATGCTGCTTCAAATGCTGTGGACCCCGCTTTTTTTTTTACAGGCCAACAGGAAGAACAGTACATGGGGGGGATGAGTGGGGTCTGTTGTTGTTGTAAAGACGTTGTAAAGTCCCAAAAATCTCTCCTGCTGTCCTCACCCCTCCCTGATGAGTGGAGAGAAAGGAAAAATTGTGTTTGCCAAATCTTCTCTACTAATGCCTAACAGGTTCTTTTTATTGCACTTGGGCCATTGGGTCAAAGTGTGGAGAAGACATGGAGAACGCTTTGTTTGCTGCACCGATAGAAGAACATCTTTTGTTGGAGGCAGTGTGATGGTGTGGGGAAGCATTTCCCTCACTGGAAGAACGAGGCTCGTCATCACTGGAGGCAATCTCAGGGCAGAGAGATATCTGCAACCAGTGGGAATCCCATGGTCCCAATCGTACACTTCCCGCTAGCCGCTACCCACTAGCCACTACCCGTTAATTGTAGGTATAGGAACCTCCGCTAACTGCTAATGCAATGTTCTGCTCGCTAAAGCCGCTACCCATTATACCAACTCCCTTACTCACTTTGTTGGTGTGGCAATGGCCCTTTCCGCAAACTCGGTATCTCGCTGCATGTCGGCGCGTACAAGAGTGCGTCCAAATGGCATCAATGTGCGTCCACCTGGTCACATGTGGACGTGCACAAACGGCTCTACTTCTCGAATTAACTCTTGTATAAAAAGCGTGATTTGGCCTCAGTTGAACCCCTGAGAAAATGGCAGATCGTCTTAAATGGCTTGCTTGCCAGTTAAACTATAGACGACCAGAGTGTGTTTACTGGGAGCACACCAACTATCTGGGACTTTCAGGTGGTCGATAGGAGTTGTCTGTGTAAAATTTTTTTTATGTATATATCAATGCAGAGGAGGAGGAGGAAGGAAGAGGAGGAAGCTCTACAGCAGAGTCCCAGATGAGCTGCGCATGAGAGCTGCTCTGATCTGGAGGAAAAGACGCTCCATAGCGGTTTGCGGGTAGCGCAACCTGCTCTTAAAGGCAATGGCTACTGACGCACTGATTGGTTTAGCAGGTGGAACGCCCTAACCACTCCTATGCATAATGTAGCAGGTAGCGCAGGTGGGATAGCGGGTTTAGCAAGGTGGAAGTTTGCGTTCTTTGCGGGGGAACGCCCCTCCTGCTACCCGCTATCCCTAAATAGCAGCTTTAGGAGATCTGGCGGAAGATCAGGCCCCATATCTCAGCAGTCTGAGACCAATCCTCCAAGATGACCGCAGTCTTCCACACAGAGCAGGTTTATCAGAGACGACCTCCATAATCTGGGAATGGAGATGATGTAATAACCTGTCAACAGTCCTGACCTCAACCCCACTGAGCACTTGTGAGATCACCTTGGGTGTGCTGTTGTTGCCAGAGTGACCAACACAAAGAAGTGGACTGACTCGCAACAAATGCTGGTTTAAATAATGGGACGTCATCCCACAACAGTGTGTGTGACCAGGCTGTTGTAGCTGTGTATGGTTCATCCACACTAGGCTGCCGTTAGTTAAATGAATACATTTCAATTGTTAAATTGCCAATGTGTCTTGTTTTTTCAGACTTCAATCATCCAATCCACTAAACTAAGGTCAACAACAACAAAAAAGCTGTTTGGCATTGGCAAAGAAGGTCTGCCAAATCATTCATGGGAACAGCGCACTTCAGCTCTGCTGCTCATCCCACAAATGCATGTTCCTAACAAACGTGGCACCAGAATAAACCAGCTTTCCACTGGTACAAGATTTATTACCAAGAAACATTGTTACAGCAAAGAAATAATCTACCAAACACATATGTCCTTACTTTTTGTGCTCAGTTTATATGTGTTTTTTAATATGGAAAGTCTCATAAACTTTGTTATGGTTAGTTTTCTCAGTGTTTAGCTGTCGTACTTTTATATTCCATGGATGTAACTGTTTCAGATCTCCAAATTTCCTTCTACTCATGGGGTGGGGGGGGGGGGTTGAAGAACAAAATCACTCCTGTAGTAATAAGAGTGAAAACTGTGGAGGGGAAAGAAGCCTTAATTTCTTCCTTTGTTCACTGAAGCAACCAGAACAGGGTTGTGTGATTTACATAACTCTCAGCCTCAGGAAGCTAATGCCGAAACCATGTAGGATTAAGTGATGCAGTAAAACAAACTTTCCCTAATGTCTTCCGCCACATTGGGCAGAAAGAGCCTTCATAAATAGTTTAGAAATTATCTTAAATTACTCTGCACAGCAGTCTGTTTAATTGGAACAACGAGCCTTCATCAAACTTCATCTGAGATGGAACGACCCTGACTCTGAATCACACAAGAGCATTAAAAAAAAACGTACAGGCAATAACATGTTTGTTTTTGTTATTTAAAAAAAAAAAAAAAAAAAAGAAGTTCATGGTTATTTGTGTATGGCCTGTTTGTTTTTCCAAGAAATCAGCGTCACCTTTCTTGTTAATTAATTGCCCCCTCTTGATTTTCAACGGTCTGCTTGTTTGCAGCTTCACACTAATTTGTGCTGCTCTGTGTAGATTGCTGTGGTCATTATTGCAAAAAATAAAAATAAAAAATGCTTCCTACATCTGTGTTTCTCCACATTAGCATCCTCTAAATGAGTGTCCCTACAGATGGCAGGAAATATACCTCATATTTAAAACATCTCATGTTGTCACGCCCTGCTCACTGCTACAGAGCCAGCTCAGTGGGTTAGTGGGCTTTATCGTCTCTTCATGCCTCGGTCCCTCAGGGAGTGGAGGTGGTATGATCCCGTTTATCCGGGATTGCCAGTGACACAAAGGTGGCTCTCTTTTAAACTGCTAGATCATGGCGGAGATTTACGCTGCGAACTAAACCTGCTGCAGAGCAGGTTGTGTTTTGCATTTTGTTTGAAATGAACTCCTCTGGACTTGTGGAGGCTGTTGGAACTGACCTCCCTCTCACTTCCTGTTTTCTTTCTTTTCCCAAAAAGAAAAACTTTACTTCCACTGTCTCTACATTGTTCAGGTTTAGTTTTTGGCCCTTGTATTTGTTTCCATATTTTAATAAACACCTACTATTTATTTAGAAAGTTTCCATCAGGCCTAGTTATCCCAACTACTTGGTTACGATTAGGCAATGCAGTTCAGCAGCCATGAAGCGTGGACTGATGTGGGGTCAGATGTGGGCAGGGGTGGACGTCCTTCAGTGAGGTACGATTCAGGCAGGGCTGTCAGATAGATTGGGATAGAAATGCCTGGTACAACGTCTTCATCTTCAAGGCAAAAACTTAAACAAGACACAACAGTATGTAAATAAGTATCTACAGCTAGCCCTGGCAATATATAACTGTTTTGCAGTGTTTAAGGTGTTGTAATAAAAAGCTTAAAGCCATTAAGATTTACTTAAAGGTGGAGTAGGTGTTGTTTGAAAAACGGTTCCAACAATCCAACTCAAGTGAGATTTTGAAAATATACACTCCCTCCCTCCTCCCAAAGGCTCCGCCTCCTCCTCTTCAGCCCACCCCTCGAAACCACGCCTTCACATGATTCACGACTGCATGAACCATAGGGAGGGAGGGAGGGAGGGGTGATATTTGATGGACGTATTAGGCAGCCAATCAAAATAGTGATGATCACTTTTTTGATTGGTCAGAGTTTTTCTCTGATTATACCTTCTAGACTGGACCAAAATGTTTAGTTTTTTTTGCAAACATTTTATTTCAGTGGGTGCAATGGAAATGTGAAAAGGTTTTCAGGCAATATTGTAAAAAGTGTTGCAAAAAAACAACACCCACCCCACCTTTAATGATCAATTTATTTTCATTTACTTCAATTTTTATACATATACTATATTGCCAAAAGTATTTTCTCACCCATCCAAATGATCAGAATCAGGTGTTCTAATCACTTCCACGTCCACAGGTGGATAAAATTAATCACTAGACATGCAGACTGTTTCTACAAACATTTGTAAAAGAATGGGTCGCTCTCAGGAGCTCAGTGAATTCCAGCGTGAAACTGTGATAGGATACCACCTGTGTAACAAATCCAGTCGTGAAATTTCCTCCCTCCTAACTATTCCACTGTGTTTGGGAACAACAGCAACTCAGCCATGAAGTGGTAGGACAGGTAAACTGATGGAGCGGGTCAGAGGATGATGAAGAACATAGTGTGAAGAGGTCGCCAACTTTCTGCAGAGTCAATCACTACAGACCTCCAAACTTCATGTGGCCTTCAGATCAGCTCAACAACAGTGCAGAGAGCTTTAATGAATGGGTTTCCATGGTATAGAAGCTAAATCCAAGCCATATATCACCAAGTACAATGCAAAGCATCAGATCCAGTGGTGTAAAGCAGCCACCACTGGACTCTAGAGCAGTGGAGGAACGTTCTCTGGAGTGAAGAATCACACTTCTCCATCTGGTAATCTGATGGAAGAGTCTGGGTTTGGTGGTTTCCAGGAGAACGGTTCTTGTCTGACTGCACTGATCCAAGTGTAAAGTTTGGTGGAGGGGGGATTATGGTGTGGGCTTGTTTTCCAGGAGCTGGGCTTGTCCCCTTAGTTCCAGTGAAAGGAACTCTGAATGCTTCATTTTGGAAAATTCCATGTTCCCAACTTTGTGGGACCAGTTTGGAGCTGGTCCCTTCCTCTTCCAACATGACTGTGCACCAGTGCACAAAGCAAGGTTCATAAAGACATGGATGGAAGAGTCTGGTGTGGATAAACTTGACTGGCCTGCACAGAGTCCTGACCTCAACCTGATAGAACACCTTTGGGATGAATTAGAGCAGAGACTGAGAACCAGACCTTCTGGTCCAACATCAGTGTTTTTACTTTTGGCAGTTTAGTGTACATTTATACCAGCCATCTAGTCTGACTATCCATCAGTTCGTTCATCCATTAATTACATCACATGACAGTTTGACAGTTCACCATCTATCCAGCCGTTCCTCCCTTTCAGTCATCAGATGCACATCTGGATCATCCATACATCTATCCAGTATCTATGCCTGATTAATATCTGCAGGGTCATGGGGACCTGCTGAAGTCTATCCCAGCTCTCTTTGGGAGAAAGGCAGAGGTCCACCCTGGACAGGTCACTAGTCCATCTGGATCAGTACAACTGTATTCTTCTGCATTTTAGCAAAGGCATCCACAAAGTCCTCAAGATTTAGGAATTTTGACCTTCTGGACTCGATGCTCAAAATCCCCAAACTGCTCAGCTTGTCATCAGTCAAATTATTTCTCAAGTAGGTCTTGATCAGCTTGATAGTAGAAAGGCTGCATTCACAGTAGTAGTACCCTGCAGTAATAACAGGTAAGGCTAAGGCAATCAAGCACAGCTTAAATAACTCTACAAATACATCCTTATAAGGCTCAATAATATCTGTGCGTTCTTGTAGATTTTTGGGTGATGGTGAGCCATTTTTCTGTTTTCTGTCAATTGTTTGAGCTGAGGAATCTCAAGTTCTCGGTCTTCAGTATCACATATATACTTTGTCGACAATCTAAATATGTCATCTTTGTTACAAAAGGTGGCACTCAAAGGATTTAAAGCATGAATACCGGTCATGGTCTCACAACCATCTTTTGAAAATCTTCTATTAAGTTCTGTAAACATAACATCAATCACTGGAATGAAAATGTTGTCCATACAGTGCTGTCACCTGCACTACTCCTGACAAAAATCCTGACAAAATGAAAATAAACCTGAGAGTGTGTGATTAATGTGAGTCCAGTGTAACCATCAGGGGTGTGTACGGTGAGGATGCTAAAGTTAGCAAGAGACTGTGATGGCTAAAGTTAACATGCGGTCTTCCCAGTTATAAAAAACTAATATTAACCAACCAACAGAGCTCTTGTTTTTCCCTTTTGCACATTAAGTCATTTTATGATTCAGTCGGCTACAAAATCAGAGGATGAGATCACTTTCTGCGCTCATTTGAAGACGCGTCTCCTCCTCTCACTTGTTCATCTTGCCACGGTTGATTATTCGAATCTTTCCCGGATACAGTACTGATATTTTCTGATTGGCTGTGTGGTGGAAATTTTTATTTGGTTTATTTCATCTTGTAATTTTGTTAACAATATGTTTAAAAGTGATGCCTTTCTTAACAAGACCAATACACATAGTCAACAAAGACCAAATGTCTGACAAAAGGCTAAGCCGGGGGTCGGCTGTGACCTGTGAGACACAGCATAGGAAGAGCTGTAACTTCCTAAATTCAATCAGTCTGTCTTGAGACAAATGTCTTTTTGTCTTAACCACCACCTGCTGTGTCTATTCTGTATGCAAAACCTGTAAGCACAATCAACATCTTCTGTCTTGGTATCCTGTATGCAAACCTGTAAGCACAATCAACATCTTCTGTCTTGGTATCCTGTATGCAAAACCTGTAACACCTTGCTGTCTGGTATAAAAATCAGCTTGTTCTTTGTATCTGCAGAGTCATTAGCCGGCACTCTGCGAGTGGTGGCTGGTGGCTCTCCTTGTGGCCACAAGTATTTGTATGTCTGTCTTTCTTTCTCTGTAATAAATTCTATTCTGATTTTCTCATCAAGATCGGATCTAATTTTTTTCCACAACAGCTGATGGGTAGTCGCTCATATCTGGCTGCGCTGAGCTCTGCTCACAGACAGTCTTGCTTCGCATACATAACGGTGAAACTAGGTGGACAATAAATTCATTTTCATGAATGAGAAATACCCGGTCTGGCTTGAAGCCATCAAGTTGACGGTGGCGACATTTAGTGTTTAGTGTTCTGCAAGTGGCAGGGGTATGCCATCAGGCACGATGCAGAAGTGTCACAATGAACCTGTTTGCTTTGAAAAAAATATTACACACAATTACAAGAACTTTTAATGTTCATTGATTGAAAATTCTCCTCTAACAGACTATTAAAACTGCCCTTTAATAAGGCATCACAGAGAACAAGATGAAAAGTAGAATTAAAGTAATTTTTTAAGTCTGAGTTTCTGATAGTAAAAGGAGCACGTATATAATAAATACAATGGCCTGGAGTTATGTTTTATACGCCTGTATAATTAAATCTGTTCAGAATTAGTAATATCACAAAATGCCTGTTTTCTATTCACTGGCTCAAGATGAAAACCGCCACTTTATTGGATACACCTGCTCAATTGCTTGTCAACACAAATAGCTAATCAGCCAATCACATAGGAAGATACTCAATGCATTGAAATAATGCAAACGTGCTCCAGATGACTTGCTGAAGTTCACAGCAACCATCTAAATGTGGCACGGTTGTTGGTGCCAGGTAGGTTGGTCTGAGTATTTCAGATCTACTGAGAGTTTCATGCACAACCATCTCCAGGGTTTACAGAGAGTGGTCTGGAAAAGAGTGTCTTTTCTCAAGGTAGCTCGATAAAATTTCCTCATTATTTGGACCCCAGGTGTACAAACCACAGACTCCAAATAGCTTCTGTTGAAGTGAACAAATTATAGGTTCACTTACTTTCTCTTTCCGCCCTGTGGATCTTGAATGGGTACGTTCAGTAAAGACATGAGACATTACAGTAGTTTGTACGGTGTCAGCTTAAGCACGTTGTGTTTTGCTATTATTGTGATGAAGATGAAGATCAGACCACATTTTATGGCAAATTAAAACCAGTTAAAGTCTCTGCCACTGTACAAAGGCAAATATAACAAACAAACTATAACTCCTTGGGGGGGGAGTCTACAAAAATTGTCGTGATTTACGTGTCATTTATGGACAACAGTGACAAACTACAGGCTCAAAATGAATTCAATGGACCACATTAACTAAAGCAGGCTTTTATACAAGCAAAAAGCTGCAAAATAATGACAGAAAGTTTCTTGAATGTCATTCATTATCTCACATACGTCTTACAATTCTCACATATCAGTGAGTTATTGGATGATTTAAAGTTTACAAATAAGGACATGTTGAATGTCAAGTCATGGAGCTCATAGATATGAGTATAATTGCTTGCTAACATTTCTAGAGAAGAAAAGAAAAACACTTACAGTGATGTACATAATCAAAAGTAAGTTTAAAAAATAAGGGCAATAGACACCTAAAGAGAATACAGAGTGCAACCCAATGTGAAGGACTCCAGATATGCATCTGGGCAATTGGACCTATTTTTCTTAGATTTTGAAGACATTTCATCTTCTATCCAGAAGGTTTTGTCACTGGTAGAATTAACAAAATCTTCTGGGTAAACAAAGAAAAGGAAGTCCAGTTGCTTTGATTGAAAGCTTTGAGAGCTACCATGACCTGGATGAGGGCGAGTCTACAGCAGCGTCTCAGAAAGGCCTCAGGTGTGTTTAGAACAGAAGTTATTTTTTGCCCATGGCAAAGACAATCTCCACTCCTGTTTAACCTCTCATGAAAACTAACTAATCTCCTAAAGTCGATTCAGA
The DNA here is from genome assembly GCA_018398805.1 of Hirundichthys speculiger. Taxonomy (NCBI): domain Eukaryota; kingdom Metazoa; phylum Chordata; class Actinopteri; order Beloniformes; family Exocoetidae; genus Hirundichthys; species Hirundichthys speculiger. Next base: position 21,739 of record JAGFBZ010002351.1, read on the forward strand.
AGCATAATGCAAAAATGTTCAATTGATTTCCATTTGTTCCCTCTATTGTATGTTTGGAGCTTAATTTTGACTGACCATCTTGTAAAGTACAAAAACATTCGATGCCACGGACCCAGAGGGAGCTTTTATGCATTCAAATCTTCTTTTTGTTGTGATGAAATGAGTCTCTCTCCTTCTCTTTTCCTTAGATATTTGGCCTCGCTAATCCTCCAAAGTCAATACATACCAAGGAGAATTTAAGTTTTGCAGGGATAGATTGATGTAGAATCTACTGTGAAATAGCTTAAGAGGTCATTTAGGTTCTAGTTTTTGATGTGCTGGGCACATCCAGCAGAACAATTATTTATGATTATCTCAATAATCTGTTGGATGCACGTCTCCCTTTGTTTTATTTCATCTTCTTTCTATTGTAATTTCTCCCATTTCTGACAGAGAAGATCAAGAAGACTGGGAACGCTCAGCAGAAAACTAGAGGAATGAAGAAGGACCGAATAGAACGGAGGCTCAAATACAGTAGTTGATGTGAGGCAAAGAGGGAGGAGGTGAAGTAAAAGTGGAAAAGAGAGGTCACGGGATGATAAATGCTCTTTTTGAAATGTAAAAAGACAAGAAGATGTAAAGATCAGAGGCAAAGAACGAATGGGAGAGACAGAAATGAAAAAGGAGAACATGAAATGCATATTCAGTCATGTATGGAGAAGGAATAAAGACATGAAAAGGGAAGGGAAGATGATAGATGGGAGGGCTACGATGGGGCGGGAAGAAAAGGGTACAAGGGTGGGATGTAACGATGAGGAAGGTAAAAGGTGAGAGCGAAAAGAATAGCGGTCAAGAAGGGAAATGGGAGGTTTCCAATGAAGAACAAAGAAAAACAGATAGGTACAAATAAGTAAAGGTTGTTTTCTCTGTGCCTCATCCATTTTCAACTGAAGCCTCAATTCCATCCGCATCAAAAACAGGTTCCCCTCCTCGACCGACAGCTTTTCAGCTCCAATGAGGTGATTCAATATTATTTACGAAACTCTGCTTAAGTAACACTTTCCATTTGGTTTGCTTCACCATTAGAAGAACTTGGTAATGTGTTTTTGACTTAATTACTGTATTTTTCCAGTCTTTAGGGAATGACGTACTGAGAGACATGCTTGGTACTTTGATGACCTTGGCATCTTCTCCCTGGACAACCAAATGCAAATTCACTATGCTCATGAAGTCCTCTGTCAACCCCAGCACCAGTTCTCTCACAAGGCTAAAAAGTATGAGTTTCAAAGTAGGTCTGTATCCTTCCTCGGGTTTCTAGTTGCAGAAGGACATGATTAAAGTTAAGACAGTTTCTGATTGCCCAGTTACCATCACCCAATCTGCCATGCCACATTTGGTTTTTGCAGATTTCTGTTTGTTGTAATGCTGGTTCTCCATATGTTCTCAGTCTGCCTTTGGTTAGACTTTGCCTGACTGTCATTGCACAGGTGGTGTCATGGTCTGGTCAGCCCATGGCAGGCACTCTTGGTTTTTCCTTTGTTTTCTTTTGTGTCAAGTTGGCGTCTCACCCCCTGTCTCTCGTCTACGCTGTTTCCTGTTTTACTTTGAAGGTCTGTCTTGTCTTCATTGTGTTCTGCTTTTCTTCCTTCCCCGTGTCATCCTGATTGTTTGCACCTGCCTCTAGTTTATCCCTCTGTGTACATAAGTCTTGTCATTCCTTTTCTGTTTGCTGAAGGGTATACTACGAAGCGAGATTAGAGGGTTAGCGAGGTATGTTGAGTCTAAAACCAGGATTTCTGGTACCACGAAGGTGGCTCTCTTTCAACCTGGCTAGATCACCATGGTAACTTACTCTGCAAGCTTATCCTGGTCCGGAGCAGGTTATGTGCAGAGTTTAGGCTCAAATCGGCTCTAAAAAGCACCGCCCTTTCACTTTCACCCAATCCTGTTGACTTTAGCGCCAGGATGTGCATTGTGCGGGAGAGTGGAGGGACTGATAGTTGGCTTCCCAGACCGGACTGATCCTGGCTTCCCATGACCATATTCTCTATGAACGCTAGAGATTTCCAGCTGAGGGAATACGTTACATTTGTAATCTGCTAGAGCCAGATATTGGCAGCGCCACCAAACGCAGCCGTGCGCTCACAGTAGCGCAAACGTGTGCGTTTCTTTGCGTTTCTTTGCCGCGGGAACCTACATGCATTCAGTTGGTGATGCAGAAAATCTGAGCCAGAATACTGTAATACTGTACTTGCTCTTACTAAACTGCTGAATATGTTTGTAGTATTCCCTGGCCATCTGCCCACGCCTCAAATAAAAGAAGCGTTTTACTAAATCAGGTAACATAAATTAATAGTCCATTATATTGATAATCAGTGTGACGTGGAATTTCATGTGAAATGTTATAATATAATTCATTCATAAGATTCCCCAGGGTGAAAGGGTACCTATTAAAGTGTCCGGTGAGTGTATATTGGTATCACAGATAATATTAAATTTTAAATTAATTTCACATAGATTTAGCAAAAAACTAAAGTGATTTTCATTTATCATTCATAATGGGACAGTCAGACCTACATAATGTTTAAATCTGCTGCATTAAGTTTAAAGTTTAAGCGCTCTAAAAGAGGGAGGGAGATTAATTAAGGTTGTGAAATAAATATAGTGGTGAAATAAATACAATTTACGAATTTACACGATCTGCAATTTTTTGCCAGCACTCCTCGCACCTACAGTGTTGCTTTTGGCCGTTAAGATTTCTTTGAAATCCTCATAGCCCTGCATTATTAAAACCTGCTCCTCCTGACTGAAATATACGGACCGCCATCTATCCATTTGATCCGGAATAGGCGTCAAATGACGCGTCAAACGCCCCCTTTTATGTGAACGCGCACAGAGCAGAAAGCAGAAAGCCGCGGTTAACAAAGATAGTTGATAACCACCGTCGTGGTACCAGTTATCTCTGATGGCGAGTTTCAGGTTTGTTAAGCCAGCTCACCCAAAGAAAGCCTGGCTGTGTCGAACTTGCTTCGTAGTATACCCCTCTGGTCTGTCTACTTGTTTGTTTGGACTCTGCTTGTTATCCTGCCTGTCACCCCGTTCATTGTCCTGTTTTGTCCTGCCATCACCTTTTGGATTATCATTATGAACTCTAAATTAAGTTTGGGCTTTGTGTTTTTGTCAATAAATCAATCCTCTTGTACATTTGGGTCCTCCATTCAACACACCTGAAATCCTGACAGGTGCATTTGCGACAGAGCTGTGTTGTGTTTACTATGAGCGCTCTCCAAAAGACGATGCAGTAAAATCCACCTTGGTTCCTTTCTTTAACATAAGTTTCCCTGCTGAAATAGACATTATGGGAAATAAAGAACTTTTGGCAGTCAAGCTGAGGCTGGAAGAGTGATGATCTTGATTGGAGAGGGTGACACAACTATCCAACATTTGGCCATATACAGGGGCGCACATAGGATTTTTAAACTGAGCTGTCACAGAATTGTGAGTTTTCTAACTGAATTAACATTGGTAGACAAAGATCTATCTAGATAAAACTCGCCTTACATGATCAGCTTCTTATTTGATGATATGTTAATCACAGTCCAAAACTTAATGTCTTCTGCATGTTTTATTTAAACATTTGCTGATCTCAGCAGGATAAAGAATCTCATTAAAGAAACTTTAACTGTAACTTCTAACAAAAAGAGACTGTCCAAAAATGTATTACAAATTAAAACTGAAATGGCTCACACTTGTGCCTTCATATAAATGCTTAGAAACATTACAATATGTATGAAAACAGATATATATAAACACTTGAACAACAGATTCATACAATAAAAATAAAAATAATTTTTTCCAGTAAACAAAATGATCAGAAAAATAGCCAAACAAATGTACCATCTATAAGCAGACTCAGTAGGTCCCAAAAACATCTCTCCTCCTTTCATTTACCTGAACATAATGCTGGGCAGTATCTTTTCTGTCCAGTTTTTCTCTCTGTATCGGGGAAAGTTAACAGGCAACATGATACTTAGCGCTGTAATTGTTTTTTCATTGTTGACCCCACCAAGGATTGGCTGCAGGCCAGGACCACAATGTTAGCATCTTAAATCTCATCATTTCAGTTAACAATTATTGCTTATTAAAATACCATTATAAAAATAACGATATTAAAAAGATATACACCTACAGAATGCTGTTGATTATATATTTGCTGAATGCTATTTACTCTGAAGGCAGGAGAGAAAAGAGCAGAAGAAGTGGCCAAAAAGAGGAAGAACCACTATGCAGGCAGCAAAACAGCTTGAGAGGGGCTGAACAGGGCAGTTTCTACAAAACCAGCTCATCATGTAACAGGTACGAGATACGAGAACATGGTTAGTCAAGTTTAAAAATAAGAAAAACAATCAAGCATATGACAGCTTTATTTTATGTTTTGCACACAGAGCAGTAATCTATATTATATATAGCATATATTTATTATTATTGTTATTGTTATTATGTTTTTTTTTTTTATTAATTTTGTTTTTAAAAATTATGTGGTTTTCAGATGAAAATCCTAACTTTTGGGAGCTGGGCTCAGCTCCCAGTGATACCAAAAAGGAGCAGAGGAACATGTAAAATGTGCAGGGAAGTGGCACTTGAGGATATGGATTGAGAAACGATGCTTAGATTTTAGTATCATCGTAACTATGTAAAGGAACATGGATAAGTCACTGTGAAGGAGTGTCTGGGCACCCCAGATATTGAAATTGTAGGAAAACACAACACCTAAATGGAGTCATGAAGATCTCTGAAAATATAAACATGTGTCTGAATTTGCTTCAACCCCATTTATGCACTTTCACTCTGAAGAAATATAGTTTCCCTTTTGCGATAACTTTATTATTCAGTGAATATGTGTGTAGGCTAGTACAGGACCTGTGGAGTCCCTCAAGGGTTGATTCTTGGGCCGCTGTTATTCAACCTACATGACAACAATGCTGCTGACCACAGCTTTGCAGGTGCCACTTGCATTTACTTGGTTCTTTCACCAAATGACCCTGATCTATGAGACTCATTCTGTCAGTGCTTGGAGCAAATGAATAGCTGGATGTGATCAAACTTTCTTTAGTTAAATCAAGACAAGACAGAAATCATTCTAATTGGTAACAAATGTTTCAGCAGCCACATCAATGCTGAAACTAAAACAGCTTTTTATCACCTCAAACAGATATCAAGAGTGAGAGATCTGATGTCCAGAGCAAATTTAGAGAACCAACCTCAATCTCCAGCAGACTTGACTAGTAATGGTTTTTTGACTGGTCGTCTCAAAAAGATGATTAGACAGCTTCAGCTCATCCAGAACGCTGCTGTTCTGACAAGAACCAGGAAAACCGAGCACATTACTGATGCTCTGAGATTTTTTTACACTGACTACTAGTTACCCAGAGAACTACCTACAGTTATCAGATTACAAGTCAATTGATAATATGAGACCAGAATACATTTCTGATCTTCTTATAGAGTACATACCAAGTAGAGCTCTGAGATCTTCAGGAGGCACTTGGCTGGTAGAACCTCCAGTTAGAACCAAACAGGGTGAAAATGCATTTAGCTACTATGTTGTAAACAGATGGAATAAACCTCCTGTTGACAATAATGTGCTCCAACCTCTAGACACATCTAAAGTTAAAGTAAAAACTGCTGTTTTCCTATGCCTTCGTTTTTACTCATCTATTCATTCCTTTTCTGTCCAAATCAGTTTTTTTGTGATTTTTATCATGCATTTTATTTCCTGTTTTTATTCATTTATATTTCTTTCATTCTGTTTGATTTTCCTTTCATCTTAACACCTTTTGTAAAGCACCCTGAGTTGCTTTTGTGTATGAAATGTATCAAATGAACTGGCCTTGCCTTGCCTAATCTAACACATCACGTTTGTTAAACCGTGTGGATTTATTTCCTGATTTGAGATTACTTTGAAAATGTGCACAAATCAGCAGCTTTCTGTCCATGCTGACAGACCACTGAGCTCAAAGGGTATGCTGCATGGAAATGATACTCAGTCAACCGCAGAAGCAGAAATAAGAAAGAGACTACAGTGGTGCTGTGGATTGTATATTCCTCTCATGTATGGTATGAAGTGCCGGTCCATTTTCGGAGGAATTCAACCTATTCGAACTTGTCCTGCTCCTTAATTGAAACCCCCTATCCTCTTCTCCTTGAGTAGGCATTGCTTTAATTCCTTTCAGACATAGGCTCTTATCAAAATGCAGAATGCCTACGCTGGATAAATAAAGGTCCAGTGGAAGGGAGCGGGGGGTTGCAGCTGACAAGGTGGGACACATAAAAAGATATTAGATTCATACTAATTTTGCCCTTGGAAATAGGGTGACCTGTCCTTCCCCGTGTGTCCTAGAGGTCCGGGAGAGAAGTACAGCTGTAATTGTGAAATCAATAACTCTGCATTAGACCAGACTGTAACTTATTCTAAAGAGCCACTCAAGCCTCAGGCCAAACTAACTGCCTCAGCAAACGGCAGGGGTGGATCTACAATTTTTCTAAGTAAAAGGCCATCAAGGGGCCACATTTCTCACAGACAGTATTTGTCGAACATTCCTGCAAGCAATCCTTTTTTATCTTTTTTTTTTTTTGGAAGGCTTTCACAAAATTAATAATTATAAACAAAAAGTGTGGTTGTCTTGTCTGCATGAGGCACTGAGCAGATGCAGATGCTTTAACAAAAAGCCATTTTTTATTAAGATTCAAAATGGCCTCAGGTTGTGTGAACACATCACTGACGTGGAATGACATTTTTGAGAATGTCAGAGGCTTAAAGTAGCTATTTACTTTGAAGTAGGTTGATTGCATCCTGTGCTAACATTAATTTCCCTTAATGTTAGCACAGGATTACCCTCATTAATTTATTAACGCCGGACATTTATTTTATTGCGTTGTTAACACATGTTGTTCACATGCTTTTATTTTGAAAAATCTCATTTTGGTTGCTGTTGGAACCAGAAGAGAATTGTCGGAACAACATGCAGAAAAGCTGAAACAGTTACAGAATTTTATCATGGATATTTTCATTTTAAAGTTCTCCCAGCCAAGTTAAACTTCCTGTTAAAGGTTTCTGCTGTTCCCTCAGAAATTGCCTGTTTTAATGTTATGATTGTGGCTCAGGATTTTGTTGGTAGACTTTTTTTTATATTTTTCATAAATAACAGGATGATATTAATGCCCTGGCAGAGGCAATAGGCTTTATTTTATTTAACATTTTTTAAGATGATATTTACACTAAATATGTGTTTCATTTCATTCATTTTATTGAATCATTCCAGACATGTCAAAACAATCTTTTAAAGCACAGACAATTTTAACACTATCATGAATCTATGTATCTGAAAATAAATATAATATATTAATAAAATAAAATATTCAATCATGCATAAATCAATATACACTAACACATGTGCATAACCGTAATTTAGAAACATATAGAACCTTTTGTAAATAAGTCTAAATATTAAATGGACATATTTCCCCCAAAAAAGAAGAAATCAGAATCAGAAATACTTTATTGATCCTCGAGGGGAAATTGTTTGTGAAATGAAAAATAAGCAAGATGTATACACACCGATCTATATATATAGATATACATATCAATATGCAAAATACATATCTGGTTTTTAACATGTCTGAAAGGGGGCAGGTGTTACTTACTAATTGCTGATGTTAAAAGGGTTTTGAACAACAAATGTTATGGCACTTTAGTTCATATGGCAGCATTATTTGATTTTGTGTTTACAATGTGATTAATCAGGGAAATCATGCGATTAATCACAATTAAAATTTTTAATCGTTACCCAGCCCTAGTATAAACATATTCAATTCTCACTCAAAAGTTGTTTGAAGCGCATCATTTTGGTCCCCAACAAAAGTTCCTCCATCTACCATCCAATAATGGAGGATTGTTTCAATTCTGGAATGTTCCTTCAATCTCCTCCTTCTCCTCCCTCCTTTCTCATTGCTCTGTTTTTGATATTCCCATTTGCCGCAGCCCCGCCCCCAGACCTGCTCATGGCATTATTTTCCAAGCCGTTCTTGTTTGGAGGATTCGAGAATCTGTGACCAAGAAACTACACGGATCTCAATCCCATCAAGAACCTGTGGCTCATCCTTCAAAAAAGCGGACCAGAAAACTACAAACTGTGATGAATTCAGAGAAGCAATACAGCAGTAATGATAATGAACCTCCTTCATTTAGGCTTTGGCCCAGAAAAACTGACGTCCGGTCAGTCCGGATAAATTGCAGAAATTTTAAAGAAAGGCTCAGCACTTTAAATATTAATTTTTTAAATAAAACTAATGTATTTGCTGATTAAAAGCCTTTAAAATATATGGAAATTGTATACATGTTCTTCAGTATACCATGGAAAAATACTGTCAAAGAAAAAACCCTGAATTTATATCATTGGACTGACACAGAGACAGTGAACAAAATTAACTTTCTGATGTAATCAACTTCTTAAAAGAGTATTAGGATGCTGGACATCTCCTGCCAAATGTCATAAACTGCAATTTGCTCTATCCAAGGGTTTTTCTTCTGCTCATCCTCTGGTTTTTCCATACTCAATTTCCCCACAATGATAACGCTGATGTCTCTACTCTGGTCCAGTGATCTTCATGCTGGTTTTTTTGTTTTATCCATCCTTCTTTTCTAAATCTCTTCTGTATTCTATTCCTTTATTCATGTCCAGCTCCATCCGCGATTTTCCATTAGAGTCTTGTTGCCGAACGACATTTCAAATTTATCCTTTACAAATAAATAAATGGCTCCATTCTTTCACTCCATCTCCCCGTATTGAGCAGCGGTCTGCTGGGTGATCGGTATCAGTGCCAGAGATGCCATCCGGCTCAATAAACTCATCATTGGAACCTTCATTTGTCAGAACCTGGAGACGTTTGAGTCAATGAAGGACAGGAGGTCACAGGAACAATTTTCTCTGCGCTATAGACAGGTTCACCCCTCCGTGGCTCGCTGCAGTGAAGCTAGTGCTCGCTGTCGAACAGACTAATTCAGCCCTCGCTGTCATAATAAACGTTTAAGGGACTCATTCGTGCAGTTCGCCAGCCCGCCTCGATGTGACGGATGAACACATTACGCACCTAAACACGTAAATGGTTCTCATTTGTAGCGCTCCATTTAGACCTGGCTAGGTTAAGCAAAGAGCCTTATCGTGTATTTCTGTTTTCATTCATGCACCAAACCAAACCAGTGCTTTTTCTATAACGAACACACACTAAGACAGGGATGGATCAGAACCTTCTTATTCCCAACTCTTCACGTATTGATACATGTTCAGCAACCTGAAAGAGCACAATGCTCTTGGATCATTATAGGACATGCACAGTCTTCAAAGCTGGGAAGCCTAGCAAGACAAATTGCCATGGCAACATGGTATCTGAATCGCTAAATGCTGAATTGAAAGATGCAAATCAGAGGCAAACCTCAGGGTCACGGAGAATGCTACAATTTAGAGGTTTAGCCTTTAGAGTCGAGAGCTGACATGTTTGATTTTACTTTATTCTTTTGTTCCAGACAAACATAATTACTGTTTTGACTCGTTAAGATTTACTTGTTACCAGTTTAAAGCAAACACAATTACCTTTTCTTTTCTTTCCTCCCACATAGATATGCAGTTTGATCTTGAAGCATATGTTTGCTTTCTTGCCTGAGTGCGAGTGATGGTGGACGTGTCCTTCGGCGGCCCTCCTTGACAGTCTGATCTAACATATTTCACGAACTGCCGAAACCCTGAGTGAGTCAGAGACGTCAGAAATCACCGCCAGCAGCGCACAAGCCAACAGACGAAGACTCAAGATGGCGATGGATGTGGCATGTGATGATACATGTGGTGTGTGTAAATGAAAGGGTGGTGGTTTGTGTTGTGATATTGGATTTAGTCCCCCCCCCTGCCCCCTATTCCTGCCTAAGTAGCAGCAGCCAGACACAGAGCAGTGATGTTGACCTTTAACAGTTGCTCAGCATCAACTGGTGACCACAACCAGAACTACAGGTTGAATCACAGCCGGTTCAGAGGGCCAGTGTTATGCAGCAGACCTCCACCAGTGCATTGGACTTCCCCAACAGAATCCATCAGCCCGGCCAGTCCTCCACAAAGCCATAGGCATGACCAAGGCAACGAGCCCAGCAGCCTGAGGAGGGCATTGGCCATACAGTCTAAAGGCCGTGCTACCACATATGAGGGAACGTATTTAAACCTTGGACTTTGAAGTACTCGCTGCTTCTCCGGGGACTTATCTCTGCGACGCTGGATGCAGGACGCTGGGCACTCCGGTTTGTGCCCGGTGTGTGGTGGTTTTGCGGTCGGGTGTCGACGTGCTGTCTGCGGGTGCGGATCGGTCCTCTTGCGGTTGGTGGAGACACCCCGCTGCAGACATGGACGGTGTCGCTGGGGGCCTGTTTGAGAAGCTGAGTAATCCTGAGCTGCTGCCCGCGGCGGCCGCCGCCACTGGATCCGGGCTGCAGCGTCGACTGGGCCGGGATGGGAGCCCCCGATGTGGCAGCGGCGCCATGGCCATGACCGGCGGGAGGCTGCTGCCTCTGTCCAGCGGTCGGCGCGCCAGGGTGAGTCAGCTGACCTGGCAGGGGCAGTCTGGAGACCTGGTGGTTGCCTGGCACCACCGGGGGTGACGCCAACAACCTGGTCCACATGATGAACCGGTCTCTGGGACAGTCGGCTCCATCGCTCACCAGACTGAGGGACCTCGGTCTTCACAGAAGAGACAATTTGGTTCATCGGTGTTTCCTCCTCTGACCTGGAGATATCTCACTTGATTCATCTTTATGGAGATATACTGGTTTTAAAGGCTGTTAACTGATTTGACCGGCTGTTAACTGGACTTAGTAATTTTTCCCAGTGCCCGGGGAAAACCGTGAGCGCAGGTAAACTAGTCATTTGCAGCAATCACCAACCATTTACGGCCGACAGCTCTGAGAGCCACTGAAATTCGTTTACTTCAGAAACAAATGAGAGAGAAGAAGACATGGCATGCTCGAAGGTGTATAAGGTTTGTGCTGAAAATCGACATTTCAAAACTGAGTGGACGAACGAGTATGAGTTTATCGTTCTGACCGGCAGTGGTAAACCGTTATGCCTGATATGCTGTGAAACAGTGGCATTAATCAAACGCGGGAACATCAAGCGACACTACGAGACCAAACACAAGTTTTTTGATGAAATCTTTCCACCAAAGTCTGAAGTGAGAGCGCGGAAAATCAACGAGCTTCGGGCCCAATGCGACAGTGTTACATGGTAAACTAGAAAAGCACTGGGAGAGCGCCGACCTCCACCAAGGGCAACACTTATTGAAAATTTGAAAGTGATCCAGAATCAAGGATTTCTTCCGGATCACAGCCAAAATTAAATCAGTTCTTCCTTTTCACATTTCTGATAACTCCTGAAAATTTAATCAGAATCTTTCCACAACTTTTTGAGTTATCTTGAACACAGACACATAGGCATTGGTGGTATAGTGGTTAGCATAGCTGCCTTCCAAGCAGTTGACCCGGGTTTGATTCCCGGCCAATGCAGAACTGAGTTTCATGCTGATTTGCAGTTCTATCCTCTGGTCATCCCTTCCTTCACTTGTGTGTGAGGTGATCGGCGACCTGGTCCTCTGCCCATCTCATTCCCAGCGCTGCTACCTCCATTTGTTTATATGGTCATTATATTTAGTCATTTGTGTGCTCTCCTCTCTCTGTCCTGTCTCTCCCCTCTTTTTTCTTTCTCTACCCGGCTGGTCTTCATCAGGAAGGTCCCCCATATAATCCAGGTCCTGCTCAAGGTTTCTTCCTCTTAAAGTGGAGTTTTTCCTTGCCACTGTTTGGCTTAAAGTTGCCTCTGTGGGAGTTTTTTTTACTTGCCATTATCATTGATTGGATTTAATATTATAATTTTAGTTAATGATATTTGCTCGGGGGTCATGATCTGGGTCTCTGTAAAGCACCTAGAGACAACTGACATTGTAACACACGCTATACAAATAAAATTGAACTGAACTGAATTAAATAAGTTCATAAAAAGTTGGCCTTCAATACCTATTCAGCTGTTTTAATTTGACATCATTGTTGGGTTAATTGTTTTCAGGAAGGGAAAGATGAAAATATGAAGAGAAAAGGCACTTCTAAAAACTTTATTTGCATCATTTCAGGAAGAGGCACTTTTGATTTTATTATGAAGAAATATTTTTTATTAGTTGTAATGCAGGCCTCAAGTTAACTGTTAGCTGCACGTGTCTCAATGTGAACACAAAAAATAAATGTTGAAATGACATGGAAATATATGATGTGCTTTTGATTAACAAGATTGCAAGAGATGTGTGGTCTGGACCTTGTGACAGAAGAAATTTTAGTGACTGGACCCATTAGAATTTTAATTGATTAACCCTGTCCTAAGTGATCGAAAACAGGAAAAGTTGAGTCTGATATAATTTCAGACAGTGAGGAAAAAACAGTTAAGTCTCTTTTGATACAGTGGATGTAAACTTATAGCCTTAAACATATAGATATACATATAAATATCAAGATTTATCATCCAGCTTACTATTTCCATGCAAACAAGGAAATGAATTTAACTGCAGTTCTTCAACTGACCACTGGGGACCGGCACTAAGAGTGAGGTAAGTCTTCACCGACTCCCATACAAGTGCCAACATCTTCATTTCCATGAAGTGATCCAGCAAATAATTAAAAGCTGCAGTTTCTTGACTGACCACTCAGTGTTGGCTCCAAAATAGAGCAAATCCCCCCAAAATGACCAAATTTACATAAAAATTGTATTGGTATCTATAATTACTGTGTATAAATCTGTTTTCTGTTTTTCGCACCAGATCAGGTTAAAACCATATGTTGCAAATAATTTATCAGATGGTTGGATGCCATTTGATTGACAGCACTGACTTTGCCCTTGGCTATGCTATGCCAGTGGGTAGCTGTCATTATTTTAGCAACTTAGGGCTTAGCATTATATTGACATCAGAGCTATGAAAAAACCTTGCATAAACTTTTTTTTTTTTTTTTTTTTTTTAAAGAGAACATGTTTTGTTGTGCTTTTGTGTAGTATTCATGGTGCTAACGGACCGCTGTGACAGGCTGTGGAGGGTCTGAGGACAAAGCTTAACTAAGCAGCAGGTAGCCTGTGTAAATCATGTGTTGGCTAAATGATTGCAGCCTTGCAATCCCCCTGGAGCTTCATCACAGCTGCGTCCCGGCTCCTCCGGCTTGAGCCACCCTCCTTTCAGACTGACTATTTTTGCCCGGCCCGCTGCTGAGACCCAGCTGCGACAAAACCACAGGGACTCCGAGGCCGTGTCATTTCTGATGTCGCCACCGGAACAACATTTGAAAGGGGATGGTCCGCGGTGGGACCTCCGCCTCAGCAACCTTGTGTGGTAACGTCGAACATCACACACTCTGAAATGTGCAAATGCCGTTAACTGCAAAAATTGATCTTCACGTGTGGAACCGAGGCAGTTATCACATTAAAAAAAGAAAAAAAATTTCCTCTTTGACCTTCACAAATGTTATGTAGATATTCACCAACGCCTTTTCAATGTTCATAAATTCACTTGAATGCATTTGCAAAAATCTTTTTGTGGAATCTGCCGATTCTTGACACATTTTTACTCGTGCATGTTTGCAAATCTTCTTCCGTGTTTGTTCAAGATGTTTCAAACTCACAAATGACACTTTTACACCGTGACCTCTTAATATCCAGGTTATTTCTGTGAGTGAAAATAAATCAAGGAAGAGGTCATGTGGTAGAGATGCGAACTTTCCTGGACGTTATTTCCGTGCGTGTAGCCAGTGGGAATGCAACACGCCCGTGAACTCGCTCACGTATAATTCCACTTCTACATATTCCCATTGAACCAGATCACTATTTTACAGGAAGTAACAGATTATCTATAATTTAAGCGTTTGCAGTGGGTATTGTTGCTCTCTTTCGCTGTTGTAAGGATTTTGTAAATAAACCTGTGGACTACCCTCAGAACCAAAGTGCAGACATCAATGTGTTACTTGTTTCTTTGTTGCTGGAATTACTACATGTACTGTGCATTTTAAGGAAGGATTTAAAGGAAGCTACAGGTTTAATGAGCCTGAAGTCATAGCCTAACATAGGGGCTCTCATGAAAGAGTCCCAGTCACCCCCTGTCACAAACTGGGACCTGGTAATACTCAGCAGGGCCGTATCTTTACATTCTGTAGGCCGGGGGGCACATACCAGGTCAGGATACGTGAAACGTGTTTTTCAGGGGCAGTGCTGTTTAATTGGCGTGAATCTCACGCGGGAACCGCCATAAAAGAAGGTGTGACAGTGCAGACCATCACACAAGCTGGAAACCCTTCTGGTGAACTCGCAATCCCACAAATCCAGCAGAGGAAGCGGCGTCGACAGGTGGAACCGCATTTGAAAGAGTCCCGGTGAGACCTGACGTCAGGAAGAAAAGGAAAAAACAACTGAGGAGGCAGGAGGTAGATTTGTTTGTACCTTACTGTATCTTTATTTGTTGATAAGAGTAATGAAGTTAAAAGTTCATTGATACAGTACTGCAATTAATAGTTAACTGATATAGTGTCTTATGAGTAATTCATTTGTTTAAAAAGTGTTAACTATTTACATGGGAAAAAAAAAATACTGTGAGCAGTGACTCATCCAGACCACAAGGTGGCAGTAGCATTTTTTCTTGAGACATAAAACGGTAGAGAAGAATTTTTTAGAATATTGCAGTTCGTATCTGGTAATGCAGCAGGTTGCCTTGAATAAAAAGAAGGAAAATCGACTCCCGTCTGGATCTTTTACGAAGCTACAGTTAAGTCTCCACATACCTACAAAAGTTCAGAACTACAGTGAACCCTCACACTTCGCGGTTTTTCAAAAAACAAAAGTTTGATTCTACCTCGTTCTGGTCCTCCGTAATCAGCAGTAGAATATGCTAAGCCATCTTTTCTCTCACTCGCAATTCCTCCGGGGAGGCAAAACGGCGGCTTTATAGAGTTGCGATGCTGCCATCTGGAGGATCGGAACATTAACTACGATGTTCAAACTGCAAAAATTGATCTTCACGTGTGGAACCGAGGCAGTTCACACATTAAAAAAAGATACTCTGATATTTATTTTGATGCTCTGCCTAGCAACCCCAGTGACACATATTAGACCCAATTGACATATATAGATGTTAATGGCAATGAATTAGTTAACTTTCAAAATAAATCACTGAAATAAGCAAGCGATATTCTAAACTGATGAACGGAAACACCAAGTGTATCAGCGTTAAATTCGGCTTTGTCTCACAAGAGCAAGAGATGCAGGGATGCGTGTCAGCCAATCAGTGTACAGACAACCAACGCCACAGTAATGCCTGTTGTAGCAGCCAATCACAGGCCTCGATTTTCGTTCATAGGGCATCCCATGTAAGCTCTTGTTGCCTCCTAAGACTCGTTCTTGATGTGATGTGTTTTGCTTCAGCCTCACACGCTCCGTTTGAATTTTTTCTAAATTAAAAAATAAAAAATCAAAATTTTTTTTCGATGAATATTTTTTAAACCTCCGCGATGTACTGAGACCGCGATTGCTGAAACCGCGATTGCTGAGACCAGGAACTGTTAGGGTTCACTATACTGCCATTTTCATGAGTGCTGAAACATGCGTAGATTTTGTTCTGCTCACATTTTACACAGAAATCCTTCACCTTTCATGAATGAGGCCCACTGCATTTAAAGTTTAATTAAAGGAAACACGTTATTTGTATTGAACAATGACATTAATAGGCCTTGTCTTGGTGTAGAAAAAAACAAAAGGAAAAAAGACTGTGTCATCTAGCAGTGTATCTGACATCAAGAGAACTAGCTGCTCTGTCTTACATGCTTCCAGCATTG
Organism: Hirundichthys speculiger; assembly: GCA_018398805.1. Lineage (NCBI taxonomy): Eukaryota > Metazoa > Chordata > Actinopteri > Beloniformes > Exocoetidae > Hirundichthys > Hirundichthys speculiger. The sequence continues at coordinate 37,664 of JAGFBZ010002351.1, forward strand.
CATCTCCCCTGGATGCCAGAATGTACAGAACATAGCTCACCCACATAAATTACAGAGGAATAACGAGATGTCAAAAAGCTCTATTGATTTTGTGAAGGATGAAGGTGAAACAGGAGCACTGCAGATACAGGAGGGAAAGAATCAGATTCACGCTGCGTGGACTGAAGAGAGTCGACGACGTCCGTTGCTGTTGTTCTGAAAATGTCATACTTTTAAAATAATGGGATGTAAATGGAGAACAGAAAGGGGTCGAGGACTGGCAACTGAGGCACGCTACGAGTATGCTGACTTACGGAGGAGCTGAAATCATTTGGAGTGATGGAAAAGGTTCTTTTGAAGAGATATAAGATAAAGAATAAACCATGCAGGAGGATGGAGAGTACTTAAGTTAAAGTAAACACAAGAAACTTGTGCACCAGGGAAGGATAAGTGCTCAGGAGAAGACCTTGGTATAATTTGATTTATTTAAGCCTGGACGACTGACACATCTTTGGGGTTGTCAGGTGGGAACCTCCTTCAGTTAGTCCCATGACACCTCCAGCAGGCTAAATGGTGATCTGTGGCATCCCAGAGTCACTCCTCTGATCAGGGCCGGCTCTACCCAATTTGGTGCCCTAGGCGAGATTACACCCCGGTGCGCCCCCGAGCCCACTGCAATTCAATGACAACAACCAACTGAGCAATCACGACAGTTTAATTTGAGCATTTGAACAATGACAAACTCAACGGTAACAACAGTTACTTTCAACTAAACTTGTCTTTTAACTAAAGACTACAAGTTTAAAAGGCATCTATGGTGTCATCAAATGACACCTGCCTAGACATCTCACGGTTTATACTAATCAGGGCAAGTCCATTTAAGGGGGACTGGCGGTCTGGCGGCGCCCCTCCAGCAGATGGCGCCCTAGGCGGCCGCCTTTATCGCCTATGCCAAGAGCCGGCCCTGCCTCTGATGCTAGCTTTCACCGCTCCCCACCAACATAACAACCTTACCTACAAAATGCTATGACAGCCAAACCAGCACGACCAGCAGAGAGAGCAAGGAGAAAGAGTCAGGGAAGAGGAGGTCTGTCCGATCAGACGTGAACACCCTTGATCGTGTCGCCATGTGCACCGGCCTTGTGACACGCTAATTTTACAGCCTAACAGGATATGCTTTAATGTTTACATTTACCCAGAGCTTTCGGTTCTGAAGGGCTGGTAACACATACACACCCTATCACGGATCTAATGCAGCTCTCTCCCAGCTAAGCTTCCTCTTCTCTACACTTCTCTACTACACACTCAGTTTAGCCACTGTCTCTACTTATCATAAATCACTGCTGTTTAATCCCCCTAATGTGAACCTATTGTATTATATTTTTTTAGAGTAAAAATGCTTGGTGACAAAGCTGTTGCATTCTAAAAGTCAATATACTGTAAATGTCAATGGCTCACATAGAAGTACCTTAACAAATTACCTTAACCTTAATAAATTTCAACTGACTTACTGTCCTTTCAAACAAAGCGACTCGTTGACGTTGGGGTGTTTAATGATGAAGAGATGTGAGCAGAAACCATTACCGAGTGGAACTGCAGAGGTGTAGAGAATGAGCTGGCTGAAGCTGGCAGCGTCTCTACAGCTCCTCCATTCTTTTGCACTATTTTTGGTCATTTTGTCAGTTTTTTATCAACTACTGATGGATATTCCTGTGGATATTAGTGTGGAAAGAAGAGTTTATTCAAGAGAAGAGCAAATCTGGAGTATATCATCCTGTTCCAGCTGAGATGAAGAGGAGTTTTCGTGGTTGTCGTGCTGGTGCAAAGGTGAAGGCCAGGAAATGGAGATACAAGCCCTTTCTGCCATCAGTCATGATGGAAAATGTCAACTCTCTGACCAACAAGAGTGATGAACTGGAGATACTGGTGAAGAGTCAGAAAGTGGACCGTGGAAGAACATGACATTTTCAGAACAACTGCAGGAAGAATAACATCTGGTTGAGTGGTGCTCAAACGACAACCTGGTCCTGAACACCACCAAAACCAACGAAGATCATTGTGGATTTCAGGAAGGCCAGGAAAACCTCCATATAAAAGTTGAGGAGGTTGAATGTGTGGAGAACATCAAATTTTTGGGAATCCACATTAAAAAAATTATTATTATTACCTTTATTTAAACTCGGAGATACATTGAGGTAGAGACCTCATTTACAATGCAGCCGAGTGAAACAACAATAACAACAATTAAGGCACTTAGACACAAAAAAAATGCCAAAGAGAAACTTACATAAAAGTAACGATAAGAATTTAAAAACACAGTAAAATTACAATTAAAATTAAAAAAAAATAAATAAAAACATGAATAATTAAAATTTAATTTAAATATAGTTAAAATGTAGTTAAAATTAAGAACAATAATCAGGTAAAACAGGAACAGCTAGAAGTAAAATGTGATACAGTTAAAGATTTAAATTGCCCTATGGATAAAAATGATGAAAGCTTGATATAGTTCTGCATGTTATTCCAAGTTGCAGGTGCACAATATGAAAAACTGGATTTTCCAAGTTCACTAAAAACAGCTGGCACCTGCAGCGTAATCCAATCACGAGACCCTCATTAAAGAGTTTGATAAGAGCCTGGAAAGCATGGAACTAATGTAAGGAGGTAAAAGACCATTAAGAGCTTTATAAATAAATAAAACCCAGTGTCTTTCACGTCTTACAGAAAGAGAGGGCCACCCAACATTAAAGTACAAGTCACAATGATGGGTCATAGTCTCAGTGATGAATCTGTGCAGAGTCCAAAAACAGGAGAATCAGGGGTTTAAGAGTGTAAACAGCAGTCAGAGGCAGGTGCATGCATGCATGTACAAAATATCACCATAATCCAACACTGATAAAAAAGTTGCCTCAACAAGCATCTTCCTGCAATGTGGCGGAAATGAGAGCCTGTTTCTATAAAAGAAACCAATTTTATTTCTTAAAGACGTCACCAGCTTAGAAACATGATGTTTAAAGTTTAGTTTATTATCTAACCAGATACCAAGGTACTTGTATTCAGTGACCCTTTCAATATTTGTACCATAATTGGTAGAAATTATGAGATCATCGTGTATACTATTTTTTGATCTGGTGAACAACATGAATTTAGTTTTGCCTGCATTGAGTACCAGTTTATGATTATTGAGTGCAACTTGGAAATCAGAAAAGCAGTGTTGGAGGGAATTTATGGCTGAGTGTGTACATCATTGGCAATACAAAACAAAAAATGGTGTCTGCATAGAGATGAATATTACACCCAGTGACAGCTGAGAATATCATTGATGTAAATTGAGAACAGAATAGGCCCTAAAATTGACCCTTGTGGCACACCTTTTGCTAATTGGACATATTCAGATTTAACATCACCAATAGCAACAACACTGCTGCCTGTCGCTAAGGTAACTCTCAAACCATTTAAAAGATAAATCATCAAATCCAAGACTCTGAAGCCTTTTTAAGAGCAATGTATGATCCACTGTATCAAATGCTTTGGAAAGATCAATAAAAAGAGCTGCACAGTGTTTTTTTTTTTGTCTAAAGCTGTTAAAATATCATTTAAAACAAGAGTGACAGCAGTAATAGTGCTGTGTCTTTCCCTAAAACCTGACTGATGCCTACTGAGAATGTCATATGTTGAGAGGAATGATTTTAGCTGCATGTTAACAAGAGATTCCAATATTTTTGCTAAACATGATAGTTTAGAAATAGGTCTGTAATTATTACAGTTGTCTGTTCCACCACCTTTATGTAATGGTGTTACACGAGCGACCTTCCAAACCTTAGGGACCGTGCCATTTAAAACTGTGAGGTTAAAATATGTGCAATGTAGCTGACCACAATTGGTGCGGCAAGCTTTAAAAAGTAGGGGTCAAGTTTGTCCTCACCCAGAGACTTTTTAGAATCCATAGACAGAAGTGCATTGGCCACTTCACCAATAGAGAAGGGCCGCAATGAGAAACAAGGAGATGGCATGACATGGGTGATGGGATCAACAGCAGACAGCGGGGGTCCTGTATAAGTTTCATCAAACAGGTTACCAGCTGATGCAAAATGTTCATTAAAAGCCATACAAATCTCCTTGTGGTCTGATATAGAAGACCCATTTTCAGTGGTTAGAGGAGGAAACGAGATGGAGGACTTGCGGTTCAGGAAATTCACTGCCTTCCAGAAATTCGCTGGATTTGAATATGATTTTGGAATGAGATTTATATAGTAGTCAGATTTAGCCTTTCTTATCACAGACGTACATTTGTTTCTAAGCCTTCTAAAAGCCAGTAGGTGACCAGGGTCCTCAGTACGTCTGGCCAGAGTCCAAGCTTTGTTTCTCTCTTTAATCAAAGAAGAAATTTGTGATGAGAACCAGGGGCTTGACCTATTCTGTATTCTAAAATTTTTAAAAGGTGCATGCTTATTAACTATTAAGCTGAATGATTTACAGAAATGGTCAAGAGCGAGTTCAACATCTAAGATTTTAGTAGTATCATGAATATTGCTTGCCAGGAGATCATTCAAGAATATTTGCTCATCAAAAAGTTTGAAATTCCTTCTAAATACCATACGGGGACATTGTCTTTTTATTCTGGTACTTCTGATACAAGCGACAGGACAATGGTCGCTAAAACCAAGTTCAAATACTCCTGAGTGAGAAATTTTTTCTTCTCTGTTCGATAAGATCAAGTCCAGAAGAGATGACTTGGAGGGGTCCTTTAAGTTTGGTCTTGTAGGGGCAGTAATTATCTGGGAAAGATTAAAATTACCACAAACCTCCTTTAAAAACTGGGAGGCTGAACTCAACCAGTTTAGGTTAAAATCACCTAAAATGATCATTTCTGAATCTTTAAAAGGAGCTAAAAGATAAGCTATCTCATTAATAGCAGAAGAGGGTGCAGCGGGCGGTCTATAAATTCCAATCACAATAATAGAATTATTTTTTGCTATGGAAACTTTCAGTGCCAAGAATTCGAAAGATTTGTCCACAGACACTGCTTTCAGAACAGAACAATTAAGGCAATCTCTAGAATAAATGGCCACTCCTCCCCCTCTAGAGTTTCTGTCCATTCTGAACAGGTTGTAACCATCCAAGGCCACCTCAGAATCACTTACAGTGCTTCTTAACCAAGTCTCAGATATAACCACAATATCAGGATCTGAGTGAGTTATTAAAATTTTTAGCTGATCCAGCTTCTCATGCTGAGTGATGCTCCTGATATTTAAGTGAATTAAACCCAGCCCTCTCCTATTCTTAAAATCTGAAGGAGTAAGAGTCGGGTGTGGAACAGATGCAGACTTGGGAGAAACATTAAGGTCAGACTTTAAGGCCTGTGATGCTGAGGACAGCCTTGATGCACATAACAGTGGAGAGTCTATTGGGCTTAAGGCCACCTGGGCACAAGGGGGAGCTGATGAGCCAGAACCTGATTGAGAAGGTCCGATCAGCGGCTGGTGACCACAGATGCGCTGTGACGAGCACACCTGGTCACTTAACAAAGTAGCAGACGATAGTCAAACTGCAGGTGCAGACTTCTAACATCAAAAAAGATCTAACATGGTCCTTCAACACCTTCCACCTGGTGAAGAAAATGCAGCAGAGACTCTTCTTCCTCAGGAAACTTAAACAGGCAAAACTTCCCTCTCAGCCTCTGGTCAGTTTTTACAGCACCACAGAGAGAATCTTCTGTTACTGCACAGTACTGCGGAGAAAAGGAAGGACTTGGCACAAGTAGTTACGTCTGCTCAGAGGATAGGAAAAGAGCTGCTCCAGGGTCGGGTGAGACAGCAGACAGGTCTAATTCAACATCTCTTTTGGTCACAGCTAGAAGATTCAAACCCTTGAGCTCTGAGGCATCTAGGATGGACCATCAGACAACGGAAACACAAACTGTGGTCGGATAAATCAGTGATCCACATCAGGCTTTGGACCAAAGAAGTAGATGGTCCGACAATCCAGACTGTTACCAGCACCAAGTAAACATGGCTTTGAGGAAGAAGGTACCAGTACTGATCTGGCCTGCCTGGAATCCCAATCTGTCCCCAACGGAGTATACCGGAGAAGTTTAAAATAAAAAAGTGACACCCCATACCTTCAGATGCAGGAATAACTGGACAAAATAACAACTGAAATTCATCACTTGGTGTCCTCGATGTTAGTAGGAATGGTGACATTAATGTTCAAACTTCTAACATCAAGAGTTCACGGTGTGTCAAAGAAATGAAAGTACAAGTGAATCATTTGCTGTAAACAAATAATCCCGCCATTGTTCCATTCAGAGGAATCCACTGCAACACTGATTTGATTGGATTTCGATAGTTTTGGGTTCTGTTTACCTCTATGCTACACAATTTCAGCACAGTAAGACGGAGATTTTCATCAATGTAAAACTTCAGTATTGATCTACGATAGGCGACGAACAACTCATGCCAGGAGGCCAAGCCAGCGTGGGAAGAAATTCTCACTTTAGAACGTTTAATTCAATATGATTGTTTTAATAAAGGATAGATAAGCTGTGTCTGAATACCCAAAGTTTAATTCACTGCAAAATGTATGATACAGTGTTTTCATTGGTAGGTATCCACTGGGAAATTAGTTGACATTAAATTCAGCAAATGTGATTTGCATGTATTTTATTAACTCATTGACTGACACTGATGCAATTGTAGTGTCCGTTTACATTGGAATTGCCGTCAATGGCAGTCAGTGAGTTAATAAGACTTAAAATTGACATAATTTCTTTAAGTAAAGTACACTTCGATAACTTTTCACTCTGAATCAACAATATTTCAAAAATCCAAGTGATATAAAGTGTTTTTTCTGTCCACTCTGACTCAGGTTGTATCTCACTTATGTCACAGGGATGGACTGTCCTGGAACCGGGTCTTCTCTTCTCTGGACAACCTCTCCACTGGATCCCCTCGGATGACTGAGGACTCGAACTAATTAATGAGGGAGGCTGCAGGCATTACAGAGATTACATATTCATGCCTTTTACCAACTCTAATCCCTCTGATGTCTCAATAAAACCCAGTCTATGTATGCCCTGCGCTGTCTGGTACTGTATATACGGGACTGATTGGGTACGAGATACTCTGTTCCAGCTGCCAGAGGATTTGGTTTCTGATTTGGTGGGAGGGTTTCTGGGTAGGAAAGTGGATTGATTTTAAGAGTCAAAATCTGTAGGGGGGAATAAAATAAAATAAACTGTCAGCCTGTCAGGGCCTTGATTTTAATGTAATGCTGTAATAATTCCTTTTGGTAAGGCTACTAAACGCAGGGGATTTGTGGATTTGTAATTGGCTGCCACTTCACCACTGTTCCACTGTTGCTGCGCTATATTTAACAAAGCATGACATCAAATTGTGAATAAATCCCTCCACCATTGCATAACAACCTCCAGTCTGTTTCTGTTCCAGATTTAAGATAAGCTAAAATCAAACTCATGGATCCTCATCATCAACGTGGATCAAAACTTGATTTATCAGTGAGAAACATTTGATGAAATGGTGACATTTCAAAGCAACTGATGTATTTCATGGTAGCAGCTTATTACCGATCAATTTAAAATAGAACTGATGATTAATTCAAAAGTATAGCGGACATCTTTTTGGGAACGTACATTTACGGTGACATTTAAAAGTAGTCATTTAACAGAAGCTTTTAACCAAAGTGAGCTGCAATGAAATGGAGCATAATCCTGAGTGACTGAGTTTAAGTAAATGTCTGAAATACAGCAGCCCTCCTTAGATAGCGTAAGTGGTGTGAATTTAATTCAAGGCAGCCAAGCGTTACGAGTGGAGAGCAGTAAATAATGGACTGATATGTGCATTGATATGACTGATGGAACCTCAAACGCTCCACCAGGGTCACAACAGGGTTTTACTGTGTGCTGTACGTTCACTGCAGAACAGTTTGTTAAAAACGCTCTTTATCAGCCATTAACTGTCTGGATGGACCAGGAGTTGGGAATAAATGTCTTTTAAATTCTGTTTGAGTCGGACATGAGGCCCATGAGGACAAACCGTCCTCATGGGCCACAGAGGGACGTGTAAAAATACTGAACATGAATACTGGTCTTCTGTTGTGGTAGACCCAGGCTTCTTCCACTTTGGGTTTCTGGTGCCTGAGACATCCATTCAGGAGTTCATCATCTGGATGCACAACCTCAATTGCCAAAAAGTTGGGATGCTGTGTAACTTGTGAATAAAAACAGAATACAGTGACTGGCATATCTCATGAACCCATATTTTAATCCCAGTAGAAAAAAAGAACATACCAGATGTTGAAACTGAGACATTTTACTATTTCATGGAAAACCATTAGCTCATTTTGTCTGTGTAGATAGCGTAGACTTCTTCCCATTCAACCAGCTTGTCTGATCTGCTTTCCCAGTTGTAGATAGTTGGCTAGCTGACCTTCTCACGGTCTCTACAGATTTGCCATTTATAGCTTTTATAGTTCTGAACGTCGGCCTTCCCATTTTCTGTCTCTTTGATACAGTTTTAGCACATTAAACTTGCTGACTGACGCTTCATTATTGCTGCTCTATATCCTCACCAGGTGGAGCGATAAGTCGATGTGCATCATTCAGTCTTGGTTTATAAGCTCGATGTCGTCCAGACTCTTTGCCATCTGACTTGACGAGTGTCTTTTCTGCAGAACAACCACTGCGCAGCTATTTCCAGTAAAAATTGTGATTTTTGAAAGAGTCCTAATTTTACTACAAAAGTTGATTTTAAGTCCCCCCCCCCCCCAAAAAAAAATGTAATGACACAAAATTAAGAATTGCTAAATTTGAGATTTTATGACAAAAATTTGCCATTTATGACAAAAAGGTAAGATTTTTGCAATATCGAGTGAAAAAGTCAGGATTGCGCAAGAGCTGCAATTTTACAAAACAAAAATATGTTGTTTTTTTTTTGTTTTGTTTTTTTAATCAGAAAAGTGCAACTTGGTAGAAGTTGTGATTTGATGTCAAAAAGCAATGATTTTTCTCAGACAGACATTAGTTTTTATTCCAGAGAGTGCAGGACCCACCACGTCCTGTCTGGACAGGGTTCTGGACCATTCCGGCATTGTTTTCTGCCCTGCATATTCCAAAATCAAACTTTTCAAGTATTTAACCAACAAGTTAACAAGTAGACAGTAGACGTAATGCTGTCATTTATTTGTGTGCAGCAAATGTGGATCGAAAAGTCTTTAATATGGATATTTCAACAGTTACAAAAATAAAATTGCAATTAATTTTCTGACTCACCTCGCACAGATTACCATCTTGCTGTTTTCTATTAACTGACCCTGCAGATGATTAAGCGGGTATAGATAATGGATGAATGGATGGATGTTTCCTATCATTATATGTTATCTTGTGAGATTCTGATACGCAGGATTAATGGCATTTGGAGAGAAAATAAAATAACAGTGTTCATGTGGAGGGCAGCTCCTCGTGTTAACAACAGGTGAAAGGTTACGGTGAACAGAAGGTGGCGCATACAGATCTCAGCCTTTTTTATGGCCTATTTGAAAAAATTAAAAGTGTACATTGTTCCACAGAAGTAAATTATGTATCTGGATGCGCGCTATTCTTCTGTTGGATAAAATCTTGTTTCTAGCACTTTCACGTTCTCCCTGCATACATATTTCAGAGAATCACAAGCAACCAGCTCTTATAACGTGTTAGCTTTAAGGCTCGGGGCACTTCTTATTGAGCTCAAACTACCTCTTTACTGCATCGTTTGCCTTCCTGTAGACTGCAATATTCCCTCAACTGTACGCATGTATATTTTATCCCCCTTTATTGCAGCTGTAACAAGGAAGCGTCTTTGTAAAGTGGAAGGCGGCAGCAGTCAGCCTCACGGTGCTCTGCAGGGATGAGGGACGCATTTAGTGGAACACTTGTTCGCACACATCCTGCTGGCTTTATTGTGGGCTTAAAGCCTCAAAATATAGATTTCTCAAAAAGAGTAGATTAATAGTGCAGATATAAAGAAAAAGAGCTAAGAAAAAGCATGATGATGGTTGCAGCGAGATGCTGATGCTTATTTGTTTTTCTACTCCGTTGTGTAAAAGCCTCAAAACATTTTTAACAACCTTTTCCTTCTGCATTAGATACATACCGACTCCAGTGGGTGCTTACTTTGCAAAGGGTCTTTAAGAGAGCAGCTCTTATATTCCAAAATGTTATACCGAGTCTGCTGAGTCACATCAAAACAGCAATCCCTTCACCAGGTTAAAGCTGGCTGTGTCATGCCAGTGGGAAGGAACGTGGAAAAGAATTGGTGTCATTAAAATGAAAGTAAATCAGAGCAGGGATCAGTTCCTACCGTAAATAAATCAACAAACGTCAAATTAAAGTCATATATTATGTCAATAATTATATTTGATAGGGTAGTTTCAACTGAGGCAAACGAATAAAATCCATTCCAATGTTTTGTTTTCAATGCATTATGGAGACTGGATGTGGATGGATGCAGAAGAGCATCTATAATGTTCTTTATGCTGAATATCTTAAGGTGGATTAATGGTTCTGCATAGCGGCTACGCGGATAAGCTACACACGGCCCCCAACGCTGAGTCTGCGGTTGAATTATACGTGTGTTATTGTGCCCATTGCTCTGTAATGACATCCACCAACCGCTAGATGGCAGTTGTGGGTCCTTTTCTGCAGCGCTCAGTGTTGCCAGATGTACGATAATTATTGTATTTGTACGATAATTTAGCCCTTTGTACGATGTACAATCAATAACTGCCGATGGTCAACATTTTGTCGGTGTCAACACGACTAAAAAAGACTTAATTTGCTCCGTAGCTATGTCGGAGCTACATACGGGAAGAAAAAAAAGGAAACTCGGCACTGCGAACTACAGTGCTGTCAGTGTTAGCCAAATGTTGAAAATAAAATTATCGTACAGAGACCCCCAAAATTATCGTATTTTAGCCCAAACTATCGTACACTAAATCCAACCATGAAGCAGCTAAGATTACATGTGCTTTAGCTGTGTTTTGTCTTTATTGTAGTGATAGGAGTTGTCAGAGCCTTCTTCTTCTTCGCATTAGCATTACAGCAATTGGCCCCCCGATTTTGGCACACTATCGCCACCTTCCACTCACGCTCACAAGTGACACTACATGAACACATTTCAACTTCCTATAGCCACTTCACAATAAAAGCACCCTGTCATTTTCTAATTTGAAATAGCTAAACAGGCGTTTCAGGGAAAGGTCAAAATTATCGTATATTTGGGTTTTTTTTTTTACAATTATTGATCGTACATCGTACAAAGGGCTAAATTATCGTACAAATACGATAATTGTCGTACATTTGTCAACACTGACGGCTTAACTTAACTTTTAGTATCCTGGATTTTTGAGTTTGATATTTTCTCGCTGCGGTGAGCTTGTCCGAATTTTTTTTTTAAATGTTGATATTTACATGAAGCAGCTCCAGTATTGAGCGTTGAGTAGATTGACGTAGACTGTACCTCCTCTGATTTGGTAGACCTGACATATCCTGCCTGCTTCTCGCCTGGTTTTGTTGAAAAATGTGAATATGTTTTCATTAAATAGTGAATACCCAAACTACAGTAGCTCCACATGAGAGATTCTTACTGGCTTTTGAGTTTTGCCCCTCCTCCAAACTTTCCATGAATGTTCAAAAACATTTTCTTGACTATATGTATATCTGCAGCAGTATTTGAATCAGTTTCTTTTGTTTCAACTGAACTTTAGCTTAACTATCTTCTCGAACGACTTTCTCTTAAACACCAGATAGGGATCAGATAGAGCCAGCTTTAGGTGGGCACATTGCGGGGGCTTTCACACCAGCGGGTTTAGTAACTTTCAAAATGAAATGACGTTCACGTTTTACCTCTTGGTGCGGTTCATTTTATCGGATGTGAATGCAGGAATCTTGATTAGAACCAAATGGTAAACTCTGCTGCCGCCCTGCTGGTGACAGTAATGCACTGCACCAAAATGGAACCAAAAGGCAAGAAATGTGTGGGTTTTTTTAGCGCTGAATTAAATGTGGACTTAATTGGATTAATGCACACAAAATCCTTCATTTTTTTTTTTTCTTATTGCACCAAATTGACTTGAGAGCACTAAAAGGTCCTTCTCCAGCCACACTTCATTTTCAAACTTGCAAACAGGGGTACTTGTTTTGGCTTTTTTTTTCTCACATTTTAGTACTTACTGAGTGGTTGACACATGCAACCTAAAGTATCAGAAGTATCACAACAACTATTCTGCGTAATCCCAGATATCACACAGGACAAGCAGCACACCAGTGTACTCCACAACACTTCTTTTTTTTTTTTTTTTGTTTAAGTTCCTGCAGCAGAGACGGGGACCATTAAGCATTTATGATGGCTTTTAAAAACTGGCAAACATTTTGTAACAGCAAAATGTCCTGTAAGAGTTTGCCTTCTGGACCAAAGTAGCTGCAGATGACATTCAAACACTGGGACTGTGTTTTAGTATCAAATAATGTTGTTTATTGTCTGGCAGACGTTGTCTCAGTGTCTCAATGTAGAAGGTCATTTTAACAATAATAATGATATCCCATTTTTACAGTCAACAAAAACCTAAAGGCAGGATATACATAAAGTTTTATTCTTCCAAGATATAAAACCACATGACATACCAAAACACCAACAGGGAAGTTACTGTTTAATTCCACACAGAGTTATTGAAAATACATTTTAATTTGATGTTGTCTGGCTTTAATTACGCCTAAAATTCCTCTATGCATTCATTCCCCACATTGTTCTTCCATAAATTGCTCCTTTAATCAAATGCGTTCTCTTTTCACTCGAGGCTGAATAAAACATGAGGTGTATTTGCATCACCGCTGGAGCTTTGAGTCTTAGAGGAAGAGCAGAGAGCATGTTGGTTGCATCCTATCTCATAAAAGACAGCACTTCTCACGGTCAATGCCCTTAGATATCTTCATCTTCGTTAAACCCGTCTTGGTTCAAGTAGAGGTTGCTCACGCTGGCTGTGGAATATAAAATGGCATTTTGCAGAACTACTTCATCTGATTCTTCTTTGCTCTGCCCTTCTTGGCAACTCAGCAGTAGCCTGTGCTCGAGAGATATGCAGACTTCAGATATATGCGTTTCGCTTGGTGTTGAAATAGAAAAATCTATCTAAAGCTACGCCACCTTGCAGACAGTAGGGTGGTTTTGTTTGAAAGGATTTCCTTAAGGCAAGGAACACAAAGAAAATCAAGTTTTCTGATCAGTTTATAAAACAGTTGTCACTACTGTGTATGTACTCCATTTTTTAAAAAAATCACAAAGGAAATATGGAAAATACATCTGTGTATAAAGATAGTTGAGTAGCTATTTAAGATGGAAGGAAAAGGTTTAATGTCTAAAATGATCCGTCTCTGCCTGGTGCCCTGTTTTTTTTTTTTTTTACTCTGGCTGTAAAAGATGCTGCTTGTCTGAGCTCTGATAAGGTCCACATATAAGACCTGACGGTGAAGACGAACGCATCCCACACTATCAGCTATCAGCAGTGACCAGAGAGAAAAGTCTGGGAAACATTCTTCTCGTCTCTCCTACCGTCTTCGCTCAAAGACAGTGTTGAAGTTGGAAAGATTTGTGACAAAAAAAAAAAAAAACAAGGGTGATTGACAGAAGTGGATTATAGATTTAATAACGGGTCCGGTAGGAGCTACTGACATGTGCCGTGCCGTTCACCTACTGCAGGCCAAAAGCCCAAACGACAGGGTAAAAAATTATCCGAGCCTTCAGCCGGAAACAATTATCTTGAAATGGGTCAGAGGATTCTCAAATGAGAGGGAAGGAGGCTATGCTTCACATCACACGTGACAAGCTGGGTTTGCAGAAAACTCTATGCGTACAGGCATTATTGATGCTGTTGTTGACGCCGTGACAGCGAGAAAATCATTACGCTGACCCGGGTCACTCACGGAGCCTGTGAGCATCTTTAGTGGCTGCAGAATTGAGAAGCTGAATACCCGTTAGCATAACTGTTTCTTCCAAACTTAAGCTGTAATTTTTTTTTACACCGTAGCGACAAAAATTGTTTGCTATGCTATTTCAGAAAGCAGAAAGCGCATGAAACAAATATCGAGCAAAATCTGAGATTTGCTGAGTGGTCTATCCAGATGAAAGGAAGGACAGAGGGAGTTTAGCTTTTATGAAGGTTGCAGAGGTTGAGGCTAATAAAGGTTAGCCTCAACCTGCCGCTAATAAAGCTATGTTTATTAGCCGCAGTTATCTGGTTAAAGTTGTTGTTTATAATTATGAATTCCAGTCAAGTACCAGAGTTTAAATAAACCCCAGATGTGGCTGTAACTTTTGAAGTGTTTTTTTGGGCCGCAGACCCAGTGAGAGGTGGACCGCTTGACAAGTAGGTGTGGAAAATAAAAAATAAAATAAAAAAGCCCACCGGGGCTGTGACTGAGAACCTCTGTGTTATTGCACACACGACTGTGGCCCAGCAATGTTTTTGGGCTGGAAAACCTGCACGGAGGAAACATGCAAATGTGCACGACTGTTGTTCTTTTGTGCCTCACCTCTCAGACCACGTCAGCCGGGGGAATGAAACCCCCCCCCAGCTGACATATCATGTGGCTCAACAGAGCTAGGACTCTTAGCCTGTCAAAAAAGCTGAAAAGAAAACTATAAATACATTCAGCTGTGCGAAAGGCTTTCTTGTTATTTCTGTATATGCAGATTAAGCTTTTTTCCAGCTTTCAAGGAGTTGGCTTTCAAGTAAACAACTGTGAATTAAACCAAGGAGAGGGCGTCTTCTCACTGAACAGCATCATGGAGCATGAGGCCCACTGAGGCTGGAGCACCGTTAACAGAATAATCCGTTATAGCCTTTGCTGTATTGGCAAAATTATTAGTGGAATCGAATCTTTAAATTTGAGTACACCACTGTGCTAGAGAGCAACACTAATTAGGCTAATTAGTTGTCAACTTAAAGGGTTTTTGGAAGAAGGCAGTAAAAAAAAAAAACAACAAAAAGAACCTTTTTACTATTTATCTCTGAAACGATGTGTCTGAACTAGGGATGCACATTTTGGATTTTTTTTATGACCGTTAACCGACGCCCTTTAACGATTAATAACCGTTAACCGATAAGATTTAAATGCCCTTCCATGCTGCCATTCCGACATACCACCATTTAGACACATCATCATCCCGAAATACCGCTATTCCGACACACAAACGTCCCACCATTCCAACCCAGCTGAGTTGGCTGCCACGATGTTGCGCGCGTTGTCGTGGACGCCTGTGGACACTTTCCCACCAAGTCCCCACGTCTCCACTGCATCAACCAGTTTAGCTGCGAGGTTATCAGCTGTGTGTCTACCCAGCATGCTCCGCGTTAACAGGACGGCAGAATTAACTTTCCAGTTCTCATCGATATAGTGACATGTAATTGTCACGTAGCTCTCTGTTGTGAGCGTGGTCCAGCAGTCCGTTGTAATAGCCACGAACTTAGGTCCTCCATTGTCTGATGCTGGATGCTTGTTTCTTCAGTGGTACTGCATTGTACTCGTACTGCTGGAGTATTTCAGTGCTGTACCGCATAATTTTCAATTGACCTCCTCCCCTTTCCGGTCAAAATTGTCCCACACAGAACCAGTGTTGGGCAAGTTCACTTTCTAGACGAACTAGTTAAGTTTATAAAAAATAGAAAATAGTTCAGTTCATGAACTGGTTCAGTTCACCATACCAAAAAATGAACTAAATAGTTAATTTTTTGTAATCGACAGAAGCTACAGCCCATGTTGCCATGTTTGATTGCTTTCTTCAGATACATATCAGGCTCGTTTGTGGTGTATTTTAAATGGATTTCGCTGGAAACCTGGAACGGTTTTGACCAGGCGTGACCTTTGAAAGAAAGTCGTTCACAACTGCCCAAATGAACTCGTTCACGCTTGTGAAGGGGAAAGTGAACGCGCTCAGTTCACGTTCGCGAAAAATATGAACTAGTTCGTGAACTTTCGTTCAGTGAACCCATTCAGGTACAACACTGCACAGAACTCCTTTTTGCTCTCTTCAGCTTCGCTGTAAAGTGGGCTGTGATGGGACGCACGTGATGGCATGTGTTGCACCTGTCGACACGCCCCCATGAGTTGACAGAATTAAGTAGCTTAAAAACAAAATTGACCGTTAGTATTAATCGGTTAGAGTTACTGTTATCGGTTAACGGTTAAACGGTTAACCATGTGCATCCCTAGTCAGAACGAGATCAGGATGGTGGAGAGAACGATCAGGTCTGTTTACATTTTTTATAAAGCAAACCGATTCCAGTGCAGTTGAGATGGTTTATGGGCGATTACTTTCATGTTCAGCGCTGATGTTACTGTTTAGAGCAGTGCTTCTCAATTATTTTTTGCTGCGTCCCCCCACCCTCCACCACGACTATAAATAGTATCATTTATCTATAAAATTGTTCACCTCTGCATAACATTGTATCTTTATTAACATTATTAGAAACAAAAAATAAATATAGATCAACTTATAACAAAGAATAACTTTATAAACATTGTTTTTAAGTCTGTAAAGATTTAAAGTGCATCAATCCCACCGTAGTCACAGTGAAGACAAGCGCTACGTCACGATCGTCATATTTCCTCGTCTTAACTTTCTGGTGACTTTTATTTGTCCCTGTTAAATAATTTTCCGCGGTGTCTCTTGAGGGTTTGTTCACTTCATATCTCCTGCTCTGTGCACGCACATCTGTGCAAAAAAAAAAAACAAAAAACGACACAACATAGCTAAAACTCGCTGCACACTGTGACAATGAGGGCGCCACTGACACCTACTGGAGTATATGTGCAATCACACTTTATTCTAGTACGGCAAAAAAAAAAAAAAAGGAGAAGCCTTTTCCCCGGGTCACTCACCCCCCACACCCCCGGCATCGCACCACGCCCCCCCAAGGGGTTGCGCCCCACTATTTGAGAAGGACTAGTTTAGATGAAGGTTAAACGTCCTCGTTAAAACAACTTTATCACTGTTCAGCACTGGGATTAAAAAATAAAAATGAAAGCAAAAAAAATACATGTAATAAAAGTATGTAAATAAATACCTGTTGTATTTATGCCATTCTAGTGTTTCTGTATAACTTAAAAGTTACACTTTCCCCTTTAACAGCTGTGAGGTGACACTTCTACAAATGAATGAACACACACATACCAGACAGAAATGATAAGGCCATGAAACTGGAAATGACATCTAAAATCATGTAGCGATCATTCATATGCAGGGGGAGAAAAAAGAGAGAGAGTCAGATGATCCCCTCTTTGAGGATGAAAAGCAGGCTGGGGATACGTGCTGGAGCTCTGGAGTCAAGCTGAGCAGCAGGAGGAAGACACGGCCCCACCAGCTGGCCCCCCTGTTGAAGCCGACTCTTTATATGAATTATAGCAAAAGCTGGAGTAGATACAAGCAAAGATGAATGAGTCACCATTACTTGCAGCCTATTTAGCAGAGAACAAAGGAGTGGTGCGTTCAGGAAAGGAAGCTGTTGCAGAAGCTGCAAGCAGACGACCTGCTTCAGACGGATATTTCTTCAACTATGATCTACACAGACGGTGTTACACCGTCAGAGTTCCTGGATGAGATTAAATCGGACTGTTGCCTTCACATCTGATCCTCCATCTAAGAACTGAGGATTTCTGTTATCCATCACACACCTCATTGGTTAGAGCAGTTGGCACACACTGACCTCAGACTGTTGCCACACTAAAAAAGACCTGCGAAGATCAAAATCCGCGATTTGGAGCCTAAATAATGTGTCTAAAATATGTTTAAAAACCGCAAAAAAGTAGCGAGGCACTGCAACGAAACAAGACAAAGGCTCAACTGTGGTCTTCCTGTTACCTTCACAGCCTCTGGTCTCTACGACGGACTATTAGGGCCACAGTGAGAAAAAAAATTGTGGACATTTTTTTTTTCCATTCCTCACTTAGAGAATAAAGTCAAAATGTCTAGAATAAAGTTGAAACATCGAGAATAAAATCGAAATGTAGTTTCCAGAATAAAGTTGTCTTAAAGTTTTATTCAAACCAGCTTTACTCTACCAACATAATGTCTATGTCTATGTGCTTTTATCATAAAGATGCAGTATTATAATAAGTATTCGTACTTTGATGAGATTGTGTCAGAAATTGTGCCTATTCAGAAAAAGAAACTATACCAATTCTAGAATTCTGGAAACTGCATTTTGACTTTATTCTCAACATTTCGACTTTATTCTCAATATTTCAACTTTATTCTGGAAACTGCATCTCGACTTAATCTCGACGTTTCAACTTTATTCTCGACATTTCGACTTTATTCTCGACGTTTCAACTTTATTCTCGACATTTCGACTTTATTCTCGACGTTTCAACTTTATTCTCGACATTTCTACTTTATTCTCAATGTTTCAACTTTATTCTCGACATTTCTACTTTATTCTCGACGTTTCAACTTTATTCTCGACATTTCTACTTTATTCTCGACATTTCAACTTTATTCTCGACATTTCTACTTTATTCTCGACGTTTCAACTTTATTCTCTAAGTGAGGAAAAAAAAAATCATTGTCCACAATTTTTTTTCTCAGTGTGGCCCTAATACCCCTTCGTAGGTCTCCGAACTGTAGTAAAGAAACCGCTGTTATTGTGCTATTTTTGGCTCGTAATTAGCGGCTTACAACAACAAAAGAAAAAGTCTGGTTTTCTCTGCATGGAACAAGTGTGTGCAGAAGGTACAGTGATCCCTTATTTTTCACCGTTAATGAGGACCGGCGCCCCCCGCAAAAATCAAAATCCACCAACTGGAGCCGCCTTAATAATGTGTCTAAAATATGTTTAAAAACCCCCAAAAAGTAGCGAGACACTGCAGTGAAACAAGACAAAGGCTCAACTGTGGTCTTTCTGTTACCTTCACAGCCTCTGGTCTCTGAACCGTAGTAAAGAAACTGCTGGTATTGTGCTATTTTTTGGCTCATAATTAGCGGCTAACACGCTAACAACAACAAAAGAAAAAGTCTGGTTTTCTCTGGATGGTACGAGCACTTTATTCTGGCACTGCAGGAACTTGTAACATCACACAGGTTGTATTGTTGGGCTCCTGTCGGTAAACAGAGAATGTAAATGTATACACGCTGGGCTGCTGTTTATGCTCACTACACTTTTCATCTAACTCTATTTTCGTTCTGCTGTCCCACGACACACACACTCCATTACCCATAAGGCCACCTTCTTAAAGGGATGAGCTCACAACAGTTCTTCGCTGTGAGAGAACGTGCACAACATCCTGTGATGTTTCCGTGATTTTTTCTTGATTCTTTATTATATTTTATATTTCTGAAAAATCTGCGAATAACTAAAACCGCTGAACTTAAACCGCAAATTGGCGAGGGATCAGTGTACCTAAATTTAGCAATTGAGCAGGTTTTTCTATCAATATATTTTTTCCCTTTCCCTGATGGGACGTTAAGCCAAAAAAAAAACCACACCAGCCAAAATACAAGAAATAAACAGTAGATTCTGGGTGAAAGTGACTCAATAACAGTGAAATTCTCTGTCCATGCGGGAAGATATTTTTACTTGACAAGAAATACAGTTTCCAGTTTAGATGTGGTAGGCGTTTAAGACTTTGAGACAGCTTCCTGTCCCTCAGGCAGCTGCTGCTGGTTCTCATGGGTCCTGCCTCCCTGCCCGGGCTGTGTGGGGTTGTGCTCTCCAGTGTATCCGGGTCACTGCCGTCCCAACACTCTCCAGTATGAGTTCACGCCGAGCCACTTTTAAAGCACTGGATCAGAGACCTAACACACACTGGGACCAAACACTAGCTCCTGTGATAGATCCTTAGAGGTGCAGGCTCGGTGGTGGGGAACTTTGTGGTGGGCGGGTTGCAGCACAGGAGCGTGATGCTGTCCTCCTCACCACCATTCCAGTTTTAATGCCTTAATCACACAGTTGGAGTTCACACAGCATGGCTTTTTGGTAGCACTCAGTTTTCTCATTGGGAAATCAGAAAACAACCTGAAACCTCACCGTTCACACACCGTAGGCTACTGGTAGGCTACACTGATGTAAAGTTGTAAAGTTGTAATGTTGACTTGCATTAGTATGGTTGCAGAAATTTAGGGAGCCAATTGGCATGCAACATATTCCAATTCACAATACTGAATAAACTAATTTAGGTCTTTATGATATGCTATGATGTTTTTTTTCCTAATTGAAATAGAAATGACCCAAAAAAAAAAAAGGAGCAGGAAAAGAATCATCAGGATTTTATTTCTGCATTATATTACATTAATTTCCATTCGAGAGCTTTGATACTTGGCTCAGTCATACGCTGGCAGGCCGAAGAGCTGCGGGTCAAACTCCTCCATGCTCCGGAGTCGCTGCGTGGCTTCCTGGGTGAGACTGGCGTCCAGGTTGTCGTCGGGAATCATCACCACCTGCATTCCTGCGGCCAGCGCCGCCTTCACGCCGTTGGGAGCGTCTTCAAACACCAAACACTGAAGACGGAAAACAGAAACCCCAATATCAGCTCTACAGGTTCACACGATTTCATTCTAGCTGATACTTCAGAGTTGAAACAAGACGCCAAAAAGCAAATATGAGTATCATTTATCTTGTTTAACTTAACTCTGCCAGATGGAGAGAACATCCATTTAATCTTTAGAAAGGTTCACCCAGTTGACCCACTCCATTTGCTTTGTTTGTACTTTTAGTCATTGGATGAAAGCTGTTGTCGTACTCTCATAATCAGAAGACATTCAAACAATAATAATCCTGGTTAGATTTGCTTGATGAAGTCAGTTATAGTCTGGTTGCTTTTTGAATCACGATGGCGCTGCAGAGAAGACTGTCAGAAATGTGTCCAAGAATTGAATACTTCATTAATCCCCACATGGTAATTAGGTTTCTGTGGTGTAAATAATAATTTACCGTCATTTCATGAATCAGATTTTCATTTTGTTTCTACCTGAAGACAGCGGCTTACATCGAGAGTCGACACATCTCAAAGAACCTTTGTTTCGGCTTGAAAAACATCACAATTAACAGCTGCACTGGAGCGTCATTGAAGGGCGAGTCAGAGTGTGTGTTAAATCAACTGTGGCCGTGTAAATGGTCCGCACTCGTAGAGCACCTTTTAACCTTGGCTACGTTCTCAAACACACACACACTTGTTATTCAGGACATGCGGAGCTTTATCTTGGCCGTGCACTCACACATCGACTTCAGCGGTTTGTCCCAGGACACTTTGATGCATGCAGGGGATTGAACCACCAACCCTGCAATGTATGGACACACGCACAGGATCTTTTTCTGATAATGAGCTGCAAGCTGACTCTCTGCAGCAGAGGCTAGGTTCCTGAACTGCTCTGCTGACATTAGCAAAGTAAAAGCCAGAAAAAAAAAAAAAGATTTGTTACGTAAAACTATGCATTAACCTCTTCTTTAATGAGTGCCTCCAGTACTGGGGCAGATGACACAGAGATCATTCAAGCCCTTTTTGATCTCAGAAAGCATGATACACACACACATGCACCACACCAAATGAATGAATGCTGAGCTTTAAGCCTATAAACACTTTTTCCCGCCTAAACAAAACAACACCGACACCGAGTGTCTCGTGCTGAATGAATGAGTGAATGTGGCCTGTGGTGTAAAGCGCTTTTCTAGTCTTTCTGAACACGCAAAGCACTATATAAACACAGTCCATTAACTGTTTAAAAAGCTTGCCGTTTGAAAACAGGAGCAACCTGTAGCCTCAGAGCCACTGGATAGAAAAATGTCTGAAATGCAGCTTGATGGAGACACATTCTTAGGCCCGGGAGTACTTAGTTTTTTGTTTTTTATTTTGCGGGCAGTACGTGGGGAGGCTTCCACTTGGTGGCAGAAACACAGACTCAGAGTCAAAAACACAACTGCATACAAGGTGGCAACACTGAACAAGTTATCGTTTTGTTTTTGCTGCAGTAACAGCAGAGGAAATGACGCCAACGCAATCAGAGATGATAGCAGTCGAACCGCTGCACCAACCACAGACTGCATGTAGCTGGATGAATCGTTCCATTCATTAAAAAAAAACAAAAAAAACAAACATATTGTCAGGATGTTCTCATTTTAAGAGTTGTGATTGGAATGTCATCTGGAATGAAACAAGTGTCGCTGGACCTCAGAACGACAGGTCTCACAGTGGAGCTCTGTGGCTGAGTTCAGTGCCACCGTCCTGTTGGAGCCCTACCAACTTTCCGCCCCAGAAGCCCAGGCCCACCGTTGCGGAGGGACCAGCCAGGATGACTGACTCCAGGTCTGAGCGTAATTCCATGAGGTAATGAGTCCTGAAATTATTCTCCGTGAGCAGAGTTTTGCTGGGATCTACAGTCAATCATCCCGGCCACTGGTCTTTACGGTAGGACCTCTCGCCTCAAATACTGTCCCAGTGGCTACATTAAAAGTGACCACTTTGTCATCAGATCCTTCCAGACCAACCATAACCAGTCACAGTGGTCTGGTCAGTACAATTAACGTAACACACAACCACAAGAAAACATATTCTATTTACAATATGACCATGATATGTTAAGTTTTTATTCACAGCTCAGAAGTCAGTATACTGCTAAAGTTGCTAAAATATTAACAGCATCGGTTGGCTCTCATAGCCAATGGCTAGCTGTTAGGGGTGCTCCGATCAGGGTTTTTGGGGCCGATCACCGATCACTGAAATCAATATCGGCCGATCCAATACCGATCACCGATTAGATTTATTTCCCTTTGTTTCTTAATGTCTTAGACCTTTTCGACTTAAAAATTGTGGACATGCGCCCCCTAGTGGCTCCGCCATAACTGGAGTGTGCGGTGCTCCATCAACTAACCCAAACACAGCAGCGTGGAGCATTTGTTACAGATAACGCAGACATGTCTTGGATTGATGATGTTAGGCAGTGGCCTCCAGTTACAGATGAAGGTAGTTTATCGCTGTTTTTAATGATTGATTATGGAAATAACATGATCTATTCCCATAATCAAACACTAAAAACTGTGGAACACTGCAACGCTGGCTATAACTAACGTCAACAAGCCATAAAGATTATGCTACTGTAACGTTAACGCTAGCGGTAAATTAGGCTATGTGTTAATGTTATATTTAATTTATTTTATCATTCTCCTAATTCATTCATTCATTCATTCATTGTTTTATAGGCTTGTGCTAGTGCCGAGGGCTACAGTAGCCTCATACTGCTGTTCTTTCGGCCAGAATCGTCCGGGACTCTCAGCGAGACTATGAGTGGTACGAGACTTAATGGTTAACGAAAACTCACCCGGCTGTATTCATTTGGAACAAAGTCCTTTCTGTTGATATTTTTCATCCACGTCTTCCTAACTTCTTGTTCTGCAAACAAGGCAGTCTTCGTGCAGTAAAGGCTTGTGTATTTCATACTTTCTTCTTCCATTGTTGAATTTTCATGCCATTGTTGGCACAGTTTATGACGGAACATGTATTCCCACTCGACCGACTCGACATTATAAAAATATATATTTGTACGAAGAGAAAAACACTGGTTAATCTGCGAGCTGGTGAAAGTGTCGCTCTGTAGCACAACCCAGCATTGGCGGACGGGGTACTTCCGGGGGGGCTGGCCCGAAAAGGTCTATACACAGTGTATGCGCACGAGAATAGAGCGTTTTTGATTGGCTCTTTTGATCGGCTTTAATGACAATTCTGACCGATCCCGATCATATGCATATCGGCCGATCCGATCAGGTCACCGATCGATCGGAGCACCCCTACTAGCTGTCAATCAAATGACATCCAGCTGTCTGATTGGTGAGGTTTATAGCTTTAAATAATTTTATCTGATGTGGTACAAAAAAGATTCACCCCCCCAGACTGTTGTCATGGATGTCAAAACTAACCATAGAGACGGGCCGCCCCGGTAGCGCAGTGGTTAGGGCAGGCGGCCCATGTACAGAGGCTACAGTCCTCGTGCGGCAGGTCGCAAGCTCGACTCCCAGCTCGTCAACCCTTTGCCGTGTGTCTTCCCCATTCTTACTGCCCCCCTTCCTGTCTTTCTCCACTATGAATAAAGGCCACTAGTGCCAAAAAAAATCTTAAAAAAAAAAAAAAAACTAACCATAGAGACAAAAACCGTCTTTTGTACCAGGCTGCAAATACGTTAATTTGGCTGCAAA
Source organism: Hirundichthys speculiger (assembly GCA_018398805.1). Taxonomy (NCBI): domain Eukaryota; kingdom Metazoa; phylum Chordata; class Actinopteri; order Beloniformes; family Exocoetidae; genus Hirundichthys; species Hirundichthys speculiger. Next base: position 61,871 of record JAGFBZ010002351.1, read on the forward strand.
GTTGGGCATTTTAACATGGGAGTCAGTGGCAGTTTGCTCTGTTTTGGTTTCAGCACCTAGTGGTCAGTAGAGGAACTGCAACAACACCTTCTTCCTTGTTGGGGTTCAGTCCAGGAGTGGAACAGCTGTTGCTCGCCACCAGCCTACGCTACAGCCCCTAGTCTTCAAATGAGTATTGCATTGCATGTACGCAACGCATATTGTTCAAGGACGTGCGTGACCAATGTGCCAAACCAACGCAGGATATGCGTGACCGCAGTGATGGGTTCACGTTAGGGATGGAACGGTTACGGGTATTATGGTAAAGTGCTGTAAATTTTACGCAATAACAATTACCATTTATGTTTGACTTTATCTTATTATCGTGGTCGATTACCGGGATATGTAATATCAGCCTAATTCAAGTCTGCAAACGACTCGTGACTGTGTTTCGCGTTAATATGAAGCTTGTAACATAGATATCATAACGTAATCATGGCAGAAACTGGTGATAGCGCGCAGGACATTTACCAACCCACTAAGATTATGAAATCCAAGGTCTGGGTATATTCCTTTTTATTTAAGAATGCAGAGGAACAACTGGTGGAGGACAATTATTCTGTCTGCAGAGCACTTGTTTACATTTTATTGTAATTTGCACAAGCAAATTGAAAGAGCTAAGGCTAATGCTTCAAGCTACTGAGATGTTTGACCAAGAGTAACGAATGAATGACGCGCTTCGCTAACTAGCATTTCGTAAACGTTATCGTTGCGTGTTGAGCGAAAAATGACCGGACGGATGTTCTTCTGATGCAATTAAAAATATTAATTCATTCCATTAACTGATCTGACAACCATAATCCCAACAGTTAGCGCCACAGCGCTCAAAAACCTTTTGCCCTTCAGGGTCAAACACCTAACCAATAACAGGCAGCTACCTTTATACCTGACCCTCAGGTAACAATACAGCGACACCCACAGACACACAGAGTGAACTACAGTTCATAACAACATATTTTGGCTCCTATACAACTGTTTCTTTATTTGCACATTTATACGTATTTAAGGTTCAGCTTAAAGTTCAAAGTTTATTTCGTTTGAACTTGCACTATAATTTTTGTTCCTGATAATTGTTTGGATATTTTGACCTACTATGGTTGTTAAAGTGTTTATTTAAATTTGCACCAGACAAATAAGATTTGTTCCTGTTACTATTTTGTTAATTTAAAATAAAATCTCTTTCTGTGCCAGTTGTTTGCCCTTTTAATGTAAAAGTTTCATTTTGATAAGATTTTGGCTTCTGATATTTTAGTATGACAAGAAAATCACAGGATTTTGTGAAATTAATTAAATGTATGTGTTTTTTGGACATTTATACAGCATTTAAGAATACAATAATATGCGATAATATCGTAAACCGTGATAATTTGGTCACTATTATCGAGATATCAAATTTTCCATATCGTTACATCCCTAGTTTACGTACGCCTTATAAACAGCAAGAATATTCCAGGTAAGAACAGTTCCCCTCTTTGTTAACTGACACTTAAACATGATCCTGGTAAAGATGAAAACTTTTAGGGGGCAGTTTGACAAGCTTATTACACTCATTACAGCTGCTATAAAATCACCATTGTGTTTCAGGTCGGTCTGTAAAATACACACGAGGATCTGATGTGAAACTGTTTCAAATCATTTGATGAGAGCCTACAGGCGGGTAAAGTCTATCATTTAGATTCTGAAGGGTGCAAGTATGTCCCGACAGAATGCAGCAGAACTGCTGTTCTTGATTGCAGATGAACCCGACGCCAGCTGCCTTCATACCGATAGAAAGAGTCACCAGGTGAAGGAACGTACATCACTGCCGTTCATTCATCTTTACTCTGTCTGGCACCGCTGCTGGTGCTGTAATTAGAACCCATCTTTCTCTTGTGTGGATAAACAGGATGGAGAAACAGGAAGATGTCCCAGCTGTGCTGCAGGAGATGAACTCACTCTGGCCAGACTGAACATCCATCATGTTATTCTATTATGACGTGTTAATTATCCTAAAACATTTGTCTGTAAAAGAATGCCGATTTACGAAAAAAAAAAAATCTGTCATATTCTCTGAATTACTAGAAGTTGGAATAAAATACAAAGTTATAAATAAACAGATCAATGACTCATGACAGAATGATCAAACAATGAGGGTAAAATATGCAGCAAACTTCAGTTTATTATTAGGTACAATCCACTTTTTAAGAGACTTATTTTCATACTGTCAGGAAAAACTCAGAATATTACTTAAGCAAAAGCACAGTCATGAAAGAGTTGGCTGCTTGAAGCAGTACTTGGTCTGACAGTTTACAAACAGTATTCAGTCTAAAATATTTATGGGTTTGTAACATTTTACTGCTTGGAGCATTTACAGTGGAGATTAAAACTTCTAACATGTTATTTTCATCTGACAAGCAGCAGTGCCTGAAACACAAACATCTGAGTTTATGTCAAGAACTTATAGATTTCACCCACAGTCATATCTGTCCCCTTTAAACGTTAAAGGAAACTACTTTCTTGAGGAAGTCTCAAGGTTATTGTGCCTGTAATGAGTCTGCCAATCAGAATTTGTGGATATAAAGGCCATTTGTGACATGGCAAGTGGAAATATGGTCAGAAAAAAGTGGAGGTTAGTTGGCCTTACCTGGTGCTCAGGTATAAGTAGGCTGGGATTTGAAAAATCGGTCCTTTTCTGGAATCGATTGACTTGCTTCAGTACGGTTGAGTATTGAAAAACCGTCATTTTGCATCTTATCGCAACACCAATACTCCTTTATTGTTCGTAAAATTGTGATTTTCACATGAAAAAGCTCAAATCTTAGGACACAAAGTCATAATTTTATACCAAAATATTGCGATTTTGTGAAATCTTCAACTTCTACCGCAAAATGTTGCAGTTTACCCAAAACTCTTTATGTAACTAAAATTTAAACAAAAATATTTTGTGTGAGAAATTAAATTTGAGATTTTATGCCAAAAAACAATTTTGAAGTTCAGTTATTGTGAAATTAGTAATTTCACAACAAACTCTTGATTTTTCTTGATTTTTAGAAATGTTAAAATTCCCAATTTTATGAAAAAGTTGTAATTTTATGTCAATAAATTGCAATTTATTGAAAAATGCCATATTCCCTTTAAAAATCTAGATTTTAAGAAATTTGTGATTTTACAGAAAAATGTGATTATACAACAAAAGCCTTGATTTTACAATAACCGTCAATCTTTCACATTTGTAATTTTACTACAAAATACTGGTTTCTCTCAAAAAAAATTTGTGGTTTTTCATAAAAATCTGAGTATTTTCACATGTGTGGTGGTTGAAATAAATGAGGTGGTACGGTAGGTATATTATACTCTAAATAAGTGCAGTTTCACTGAGTGTTCTCCAAAAATGTCTGTACAACCCTGCTCGTGTAACTTCCTTTATATTTAAATTTTATTACATCGGTTTAAAAAAGAAGTATCGTTCAATCATTGGTATTGAAGACAAGGTAATGGTTTTGGCATCAATATCAAAAAAGTTTCAACGACTCCCAGCCCTCGGTTTAACTGGTGAAAAGTGTTTTAAAACTATCAAAATTATTTTAAATGGGGCCACAGTAAAACACCAAGTTGAATTATTGGCTTAAGAGGAGACATTAAAACTTCTTAGGTGCTGAAGTGCACAAAAGGATTTTACATATAAAAGTGCAAGTTTGACTAAAGGGAAGAGCAGCTTAGAAGTTCAACAACCCTGTTATTTTGGAACCTACTAGATCAGAAAATAGATCATTTGCTCCAACGTTCAGGTCTGTAGGATTCACAGCACCAAGTCGTAGTAGAATTACCCAGTTTGCTCATCTTTATTTCTACCCATCTTAACATTAAGCAGCATTTGCTGGAAACTGAAAGTTTAGATTGTTTTGCACTTCCTTTTTCACTTTGTAAATTCCACCAAATTCACATCAGCAGTTATAGTGGGTGTAAAAACTGTTATGAAAAAGATATAAATAACAAATATGAAGAAGTGTCAGAACAGACAAAAAAAAGTCTGAACACCTTTTCATAATGGAGGCTAATTGTTCTCAGAGGCCTGTAAGTAAATGGCTTACATCAGTTAAAGTGATCCGGATTAAAACCAGAGGAAAGTCAACAGTTGGAGTTGGTACTAACTTGAATGTTTGGGGCTGTTTGAATGTTTGAATGTACCCATGGGACATTGTTAAAACCAGCATCAGACATAGCAAAGGTCAGGACAACTATCCAAAGTTGATGTGAGGACGAGGAAGAAACTTATGAGTAAGACTAGCAAGAGGCTAACAGGAACACTGAAGGAACAACAGTATTATCTGGAAATCTCCATATCCTGAAAAAGCCTCAGCTGTTGGGTAGGGTGGAAATAGCAGTCATTTCTCATAAAAAAGAATATTTGAAGAGATTCATTCAGTCAACCTAAACTATCTAGGAGTACTATAGTCTGACTGTTGGCAACAGTAGTGAAGCACGGTGGGGTAGCATTATATTATGGGGCTGCTTCTCTTCAGCCACATCAGAGACACTAGTCAAGATATATAGGAAAATTAACCTCTAAATAACAAGATACTTTGACACAAAACCTTCTGTAATGTTGAAAAACCTGAAAATTAAAGAAATTTCACATTCCAGTACAAAGTATTGAGTGGCCCAGTCAGAGCCCAGACCTCAACCCTCTGGAAAGCCTGTGGAGTTATCTAAAAAGACTCGTATGCGTTGCCAATAAAGCGACCTTTACCAGGAGATGGTTAAGAAGTGACGCTCAAGACAACGGATGGACATTATATAAGACATTTACGCAATAGAGAAAATGACATTTCATCTGTGACTCAAAGCAGATGTCTCTGAATAATATCCATTTTCCTCCAGTTTGTTCAGACAAGCACAACTGCTCACTCAATTATGACAATATCTGAACCTCTTTATTTCTCATGTCTGCTTCTGCTGTTTCTTTTATATGTTAATATGCAAAACTATAAATAAACAGGGGTTTTTTTTTCCAAGTTCCTTTATTTAGAGAAGGAACTTTAACCTTTTTGCAAAGAAACAAGATGTGTGAAGTAAAGACTTATTCACAACATTTTGATCCTGTAGTAAAGGCCAAAGTATTAGTTGGGAAGGGTGTTCAAATGTATGTAATCAAGCTGTGAATGGGTTCTCCTATTTTAAATTTTCAATAAATAAATCATTTTTTCCTGTTTGTTAGAATATTGCATTAAAGATGTAACAAGTATGACATGTATGTTGCTGTCATTTCTGTCTTTATATAAAAAAAAACCTTCAATTTCTTAACTGTGTGTAGATTTTTTATATCCACTATATACAGTTCCCCTGAGAAAAAAACCAACCAAGAATGTTCAAAGTGTACTTTGTCCAATATCTTATTAGATTCAAATATAAACACAAAATAGGTAATTTGCCAAGTAAACATTGAACCTTTCTGCAACACTTAAAATATATGGAAATCAGGGTTGACCTTATGCCAACTGGCAGTTGAAGCAACTGCCAGTTGGCTGTTGCATTGCTTCGGTGTTTCAATCTGCAGTGTGGTGTTTTCCCAACACGCATATCTGAAGGTGATTGAGTGTGAAAGATGGATCGGTACCAGCTGTCCATGGCCCAACTGCAGTCAAGGGAAATGTAAGTATTTGAGAATAAAATGACTGGTCAGTTTGTGCGTGCCAGTGTGAGCTCTCAGGCTCGGTGATGTATCCTCTTTTATGCAGTGATAATGTGCTTCAGGTGCTGCTGGATGTAATTTGTGTCCAGATCTAAATTTGCTTGGTACTGCAAACTTAAAAGAATCGCATCCAAGTGAGTTGGAAAAACTTTTTTACGAGAAGTCCAAGTTAAAGTAAATCCACCCCAGAAAGGAAACAGCTGAAAAAAAAATTTAATTAAAAAGCTGTGGTCCCATTTTCTTGTTGTATTTTCACCAAAGGATGTCACAGAACTGAACATTTCTGCTGTACAGTTTAAAAATGCAACAACTCCCAGTATGTAGCAAGGCGGTCTCTTTCTTCTTTGACACCCTACATGAGAAAACAACAAGTGGCATTGTTACCGTCAAGGATCACAGAAGCTAATTTTATCATGAAAACAAGTTCTGTATGTGAGGAATTCCAGCTGTGCTGTATAATGGACAGCCTGGCAGATAGCAGGAGAGAAGAAAAGCAGATTAAAAATAATGAAAAAATAGAACTGGTAAGCCTTTCGCAAAGGCCCCGGAACTTATAAGCACAGAATTATTCTTATGAGATTTTGTAAGACGTTTCCATCCTTCAGGCGTTCTCTTCCCAGCAGAGGGAGGAGAACGCCAACATCGGATGAGTGAATTATCATACATTTTACATTAATAATGCCATTTATTTTTATTTTCTGTGGAACCTCTGATTTTCCTACATGAATATAGATTTGTAGAACCTTTCAAATCTTTCATTGCTTAATTGAATTTTTCATTTTTTTTTTTAATCTCAATGCTTTAGATGCAAGTGTAAGCACAAGTGTATTGGATGGATTTGGATAGTGGAGAGAGTAAAGACTTGTGTGTACACAGGGCTTGAATTTCAGATACATTTCAGATTATATATAGTCAAGTCAAGATTTATTTTACAGCTAATTTTAAAACCACCTCAGTTAACCAAGGTACTGTTCAGGCTAAAACAAATACACAAATGAGGAAAACTGCTTAAATCAGCAAATGAAAACAGGAATTAAATTAAATTTAGCTCCATCCGTAGTTAATAAGGAGTTACTTGTTACTGTTTTAAGCCTGATTGATACTCGGAAATCAGGTCGTCTGGGTATGTGACGTGCACCTACCCAAAATTGTAGGTGACCGCAGACAGTGCCGCAGACAGGAGAGAAAGGAGGCCTCTGATTGGTCAATTCTACATCCGCCGTAGAAAAGTGCACGTCATCGAAGAAATGAGGAAGTACCCACATCTGTACGATTCTTGTTCTCCACACTACAAAGACAGCACATATTCTAGTAATTCATGGAGGGAGATACCGATGAATGTGGGTCTGGATACGGCCGAGATGGTGAGGAAGTGGAAAAATGCAAGAGATAAGTTTAGTAAGTTTGGCTAGTTTGTGATTGTCGCTCTTGCCTTGTGGCGTGGAATAACATAGCGGAGACCGCGCTAGTATAAATCAAAAGTGACAGCGACATTTCTGCAACAAGCTGACGGCGACACATTGCCGCGAGAGTATACACAGGGAAGTGTCCGCATGCGTCCACGACAACGCGCGCAACATCGCAGCGGCCAACCCTCCCGGACTTATCGGTTAACGGTTATTAATCGTTAAAGGGCGTCGGTTAACGGTCATAAAAAAAAAAAAATCCAAAATGTACATCCCTACTCAGGGCAGGGGTCATGCTCTGAGTCTCTAAAGTGCCCAGAGAGAATTGGCATTGTAACCGACGCTATACAAATAAAATTGAATTGGAAATTAAACTGAAAAATTGGTTAAAATAATTTTAATGTGCAATAAAATCCAAGGTGTCACCCTCAACCTCAACTAAAAGCCAGCAAAAGCTGCATACCAGTATACCAATTAAATCAAGGAAGACTGGATCTTCATCTGCGAAGTTCAAACTCCATGTTAACTGGACCACAATTTCAGATAAATACAGAACACAAAGAAAAACAGTGTAGCAGATTTAATAGCTACTTTATAAAGATAACCAACACCAGAAATAAAATGTATCCTTTTAAATATTTGAACCATCCCGACTGTTGGGGTCTTCAATTCTACTACATATAATCTGGCACAGTTTAGCTAAATCCCTGACCAGCCTTCCTTTTCATGACCAGTCCGAGTACTTCTCTGTTCCTACTTCTCTGAGGATATGACTGCGTTTACACATCTCATTTTCAATCTTGAGGAAGGTCTGCACATGGTTGGTTGCCCGAGGAACATATGTGATGTCATTCCTGTATAGAAACAGTAAATCCTCACTTATTGACAAAGTACATGTACTGTTTGTTTTTCAGCACCATGAACAACATGAACAATCCTTTGACCAAACAAATGACGGTGTTTCTAGCTTCCACCTTAAGAGAACAATATTAGAAGGGTGGAAGGATGGAAATGAAAAAGTACAGTACAGATCAGTTAATTTGGCATCTTTTTCTGACTTTCAACACTAGTCACAAAAAAAACCCAACAACTTTTTATTATAAAAGTAAAGTAAATCACCTGCCTTCGACCCACAATGATCTAAAATCCTGTCGAAAGGAGAAGCGTCATGTCAGCTCACCTAAGACCCACAAAAATACAAAAATAACCTAACTGAGATGGTTTGGAATAAATTGGCCGACAGAGAGAGAGTGAGAAAAAAAAAACGGGCAACAAGTGCTCCACATATTTTATTTTAAGATATGAGGACCACCTCTTGATTGTTTGGAGAGGATTCAAACTTCAAATTTCTTGGCAGCAACACATCTGATAACCTCATCCAGTTGGTAAAAACCTCGGCTGCCGAGATAAAAGCTCGGCAGCACATGAACTTCTCGTTGCTCTTGAAAATGGATGGCCTAAATGAACAGCTGCTGGTGACCTTCAGCCACTTTTTCCATTGAATTTGTTCCGGTGTCCTGGATTACAGCGTGGTACGCTGATTAGCGAACAGCAGGCGAGACGCCTCTGCAGAGGGAACATCCAGCTCATCTCTGTGTAACTGGATCCACATAAATGTCTTCTTAACATGTGTTTCGTCATGGTATATTTACTTCAGTTTTCATTTAAAGGTTAGTAAACACAAATTAAAATGAGATTTCCGCTTCATAAAATGAGAATCGTGGGCAGGCTATTAGGTGTTATTAATGTGCGGAGTTGCCAACGGTCACACATTCATCATGACATTCAAACTGATTTTTTTTTTTCCTCCTTATATGCTCTCATAACATTTATTTTCTCACAAATTATACAACTAAAAAGAGAAATCATAAATGATAACAGCAAAGTGCAAACCATGTGAGTCTAAACCATCTAAAAGATAAAATCAGAGCTTTCAACACCTCCTTTTTAGTGGTCCATTAAAGTGACATGGACTTCAATGACTTCAGCTGTTTTGAAGTTTGCCTGCAGGACGATGGACCATGTTTGACGCAGTTACTCCCAAAATCCAAAGTGTGATGGAAGTAAACATGTTCAACAGGGTCATTAAGTAGAAGGCTAATGGATTTCTGTTTTTTTTTCTTGAAATAACCCAAAATAGCACTTGGCATCAGCACTTGGGGATTACCATGACCTGGATATCTGAGAACCTACACAGACGTATCACCAGTTTGATGGAGGTTGACATCCAAAGGAAGTCAGAAGTGATCTTGTATAGTTGTTGAACTCCCTAACAAAATATCCTTCAAGTCCTCTTCAAAGAACTTTCAAATGGGGACAGAGACTGGTGTTGATGGAACAGAAGGGAAGTTGGTGTTGCTGTGTGGGGGGAGAATTTTCAACTTTTCACACCTCAATGTAGGCGTCAAATTTCAGCGACACAGCTACAGCTAGCCAATGAAATCGTACGCGGTGGGCGGGTGGGGCTGTTTCAAGGCATCTAGGCTTACTGTATAGCGACCAGGAAGAAATTTGATTGGTTGTTTTTGGCAAGATGAAGGTACATTAGAAGCACCTCCTGAAGGGTTGTCACAATGGTATCCCTTAGGATGTGTTCAAAAGCCATTAAACCAACATTAAGTTTCATCCTTTACCAGTGGACTAACCCCCTTACCCTGATAGACCCGGCTCTGGGTCAGCGAGTTTTATTTTCCGCATACATCGATAAGACGAACGTAAAATCTGCTCACCGAACTGTGGCGTATTGGGTGTCATATGAAACTAGACGAGCTCCTCTTTCCATTGATTACAAATCCTGATCTGAACAGCTCGAAAGCAAACGTGTATGAAAACTCACTGCTGTGCCAAAGCAATTGCTTTTAAAAGCAACAAATATAATTGCCTTACCTTGAAGTGGCCATTTTAAGTGTATCCACACAACTGAACAACATAAATCACACTTGTTGTTTATATATTTTATACTGAGCACAATGTTGTCATCTGATGTTGCAGCAGGTATATCTCACAGTAAAAGGTTGTTTTAGGTGTTCTGGGGTAAAATCGATTTGCCCTTACCAGTCTATTAAAGCGTTTGTGATACTTGGTGCTGCTTTTGAGCCTCTCGGAGTGCAAGCGTGGTTGTGGCATCTTCAGCATACCGGTGTTTTATGTGCAAATACTTAAAGCCGAGTTGGTTCCCCCCATTTTAATGCACTTCGAGCGAGTAGTGCATTAAAATGTCTGACTGGGTCAGAAAACCTATCCAGCCAAGAAGCTGATGATGCCGTCACCAGGCCATCAAGGCCGTCCTCGCATCATAATCTGTGTGCGCTGAATTGCACACGCACGTTGGTTGTCAAGACAACACTTTGTTTAACGCACGCGGTTCGAAGTCACGAGCTTCCAGCAACAGAACGGCACCGACTTTCAGCAATTCCAGCAGCATCGTGGGCTTCCTTTATTAAATAGCCCTCTTTGTTGAGAGACAAGTATATTCACTCTGCTGCTGGCCTTGAAAAAGGAACCACTGAATGATGGCGGGAAAATTTCCCCTATAACCAAAAACATGTTTCTTTCATCATGGAAAGAAAAGCAAAATACTTTCTAAGAAGAATGAGCAACCCTATCAGGATGGAGAACAATCAATTTCTGCTGCACAATCATAAAGATGACCACTTAAGCTCTTGCTTTTATGTACACTCTCACTGGAGGATATGACTGCACAAGAAAATTTCACCCACTGATGTCAAAATAGGTCACGTTACAAAAAATGCCCCAGAAGTAAGTGTTCTCAGCACCCTGAAAACCAAGTATTTTGTTCGTTAGGAATAATATCATATACAATCCTTAATATTTTTCTATTGAGCACCTAAGACAATAACTGATCCAAATATCACCACATGAAATCAGAAACCTAGAAAAGCATAACATGGACCCTTTAAGTAAATGTACTTTGGGACGTTATGAAATGTTCCAACAAAAATATACAGTGCTGTGTATTTGCCTCCATACAGATTTCCTCTGTTCTTTTTCTGAAATGCTGTGTTAGTTTCATGCAGTCCTTCTCAAATAGTGGGGCCTGACCCCTTGGGGGGGGGGGGGGGGGGGGGGGGGGGGATTGCACATATACTACAGTAGGTGGCAGTGGCGCTCTCATTGTCACAGTGTGCATAGGAAGTATTAGCTCCCCCGCCATTTAATAGGCTGCAAAATGTCAGGTGATCAACAACAAGATAACATTGGATGACAGAATATGTTCAAGACACGTCCTGACCAGTGTAGGCTATTAGCATTAGCGGTTGCTACAAATAGCATATGTATCCACAAAGAAAATAACGACGTGGATTTATTGTTGAAATCACGTAGCCTATGTAGCAACTGAACCAGATAGAAGAGGAGAACGCTTCGGTAAGAAAATCAGGTTTCAGTCAACGCTAGACATTTTAACATGAGCAACTATGGGCTGTATTGTCTCGGTTCTATTCGCGTATCTCGGTTCGGTTCGTGGTCGGAAATTAAAGACTCAGGTCGGGTCGGTTCCGGGTCCAAATATTGCAGGTCCATTCGGGTTCGGAACCCGGACTTATGATAATAGCTCAGTCGGGTTGAGTTCGGGTCCATGAAAGTGGACCCATGAAGACCTCTAGTTCAGCGTCTTGCCCAAGGACACTTTGACATGTGGACAGCTAGAGCCGGGATCGAACCCCAACCTGTCAGTGACTGGACGACCCGCTCTACCAGCTCAGCTACAACCAGGCTGTTGAAATATGCATTATGCAAAATTTTTGTGACAAAACAGCAAAAGTAGAATAAATTTGTAAGAGGAAAAAAGCTTTTTCACTGCACTATAAGGGAAAAACAACTGGACTAATTTGTATTGGTTCTTGAAGATGTTTTCACTGAGTTTCAGTTATAAAGGGTCGATAAAATTTTGTTTAGCTTTTAAGATTACCATGACCTCGCTGAACCTACAACAGTCGATGCCTGTTTGTTTATTAACAGCTTCAAAGCAAATTGAAGACTTAAAAAGGGGGGGTTACAATAAGCCACCCCTTTAACATGATTTGAAATGCTTACTGAAATACAAATGTAAAAAAAAAACAAAAAAAACGAAGCAACTCTTCCTGCTATGCATTTCACAAACAGTTCACACATGAGGGAAAGCTACACTTGACCAGAGGTGTTTCATGCCTCATAGAAACGCACATTCACAGAATATAGTACATCACCACTATCATGTCTGTTGTGATGGAGTTGCTCCGTGCAGAATTCTCATGAGCTTTACCCGGAGATGTCGTTCATGTTCACACCAGCGCTGTTAAAGGAAGACGCACAATAGAAGACGGCAGCAGCAATAAAGAAACCCCGTTACTGCAGCTGCATGGTTGATAGATGATGGAAAACTAATGGACATACTCACCTATTGATGGAAAAATGCACATTAAAACACATTCCAATACAACGTGAAGCCAAGTTGATTTTTGTGCACATTCAGTGGATGAGTTCCAGTCCTCCGTGCAGTCCCGGGTGAATGAGTGACAGTGACAGATTGCCCATCGCATTTCTCAAACGATCCTGGAGCCCAGGGTAGCGTGAGCAACAAATGTGTAACATTTCTTTAATGATTTCTGATGATAGATAGAACCTTGGAAGATGATTCAGGAGTTTGTCTCCTCAAGGCCAGTTTTAATGATAGTTACATAAAGGATGGATGTGACATAACTAAAGAAAATGCTATGAAACTATACAAAGCAGCCTCTGGGCTTCATGAGGGTTAAAATAAACAAAATCAAGCTCAAAAGACTCTCACGATGACCCCGTAACCACACTGGCAGCAGGAAACAATTTCAGTTTTTGAAGATTCAGGGAAATGAAGACGGTATCGACCCAAAATGTTTCAAAAAAAAAGAAAAAGAGAAAAACATCCATACATGATGAGGAACAAATTTATGCTGTCAGGACACAATTATGAACTTGGTTTCAGGTGTTTACTGGTTCCCCATCATAGCAGCTGTAACCTTTTCTGCACATTCTATGTTTTACTCCTACAGACCTATTCAACTGCAGGTGTAAACTTTAAATTCAGAGTGGAGAAAAAAAAACACTTGGATGTTTTTCTCACGGATAGTAAATCTATAAAGATTGAGTCCCACAGGACGTGGAGAGGAAGCGACGCGCCAGCCACTTTAAATCGCCGCCATGCAACTCAGAGTAGTCACACCAGCAGCACCAGCGCACACTGCAGAGATACGCAGTGAGTCTATTTTTGATGCTTGGCCGCTGATAGACTACCTCAGTTTACACAAAGCGCATCGAGTCGGCAGGAAGTCAAACGTGAAATTGGCAGAGAGAATCTGGTGAAATTTCAAAATAAAACACCAACAGGCTGCAACTCATACGACAACGTTACCTTAACCTCCGGAGACGAAGCAGTTCAATTAGACGAGATTTCAGCCACGTATGATGACAGGGTCAGTCAATAAGTCAAAAAACATTTCATTTGACAGCACTCAACCTTTTTAAATGTATAATTCTAGAAAGAACAAGACCTGGCGAGACGGTCTTTAAAAAAAAGCTAACTTCCACGCAATGGTCGTGATCTCAAAACCTCCGGGTGAGTCTCTAACAAAACCAGCCAGTAAGGGTGGGGCCTGCCAACCCTCCACTTCAAGTCCATTCTGTTGGACATAAGGTCACGCAAAACTGCTTCAAAACCGAACCCCAGTGCTTTCTGCATTCTGTGGGACTTTGGCGTAAGAGCTACAAGCTGTTCCTGCTAGCACTTTACTCCTCCAGACGGTGATGAGCATGATCACTGATACTGAATAAAGATATAAGCCTTTTGATTCGTCTGTTCAAGATCAACGTATAGTTAGCCAAGTCTAACATCCTGCAGGAGCCAACCATCAGTTCTGTCTATACACTAACTGATGCACAAATCCCTCTGGACAGAATGCAATGACTTGCAAACCTCATGAACTCATTTTCTATTCACAACAGAACATAAAACATGGTAAAATGCAAAAGTGAAGCGTTTCAGCATTTAATGTACAATATTAGCTCATTTTGAATTTGATGGCAGAACTACACCGCATAAGTTGGGGCAGGGACAACAACAGGCTAGAAAAGTAACAAAGTAATACAAATAAACTGGAGGAACATCCTGCAATTATATAGATTAATTGGCCATAGATCAGTGGCATGATTGGGTATAAAAAGAGCACCTTGGAGAGGCTGACTAAGCCTCCAAAAAAATAAAAACTGTCTACAAACTGCGAAACAATTTCAGAATAATGTTCCTCAGCACATAGTTGAGCATATTGTTAATGTCTCATCATCTAGAGTACATGATAGAATCTTCACTGCACAAGGATAGAAATCCATAATGATACCCGTGACCTTCAGGTCCTGAATCACTACTTTAAAATGATTCCCCTATTTTGTTATAGAAACAAGTGCACAGGTCCAGGAACACTTCCAGAAATCACTGCCCAGACTGAAGAGAAAGAAGGATCCGTAATAATGATCCAGAAATGTCACCATCTTCTCTGGCCCAAAGCTCATGTGAAATGGACTGAGGCAAAGTGTTAAACTGTAGAGTGGTAGTCACATCCATTTAAATCTGAAATTCTTTTTGGAAACGATAGGTTGAAAAGTCTTGCAAGTATTAAGACGTGCTACAGGCACACAGTTCAAAGTCCTACATCTCTGATGGTATGAGGGTGCATTTGTGCTTGTGGAATGGAGATCTTGCATATCTGGAAAGGAAAAGTCAATACTGAGAGATATATACAGGCTTTAGAGTAACATATACTCCCATCCAGATCATGTCTTAAGCAAAGGCCAAGAATATTTTGGCAAAACAATGTTAAAACAAATACTGTGTCCATTACAAAAGCGTGGCTTTGCAGTAGATGAGTCTGGATGTTGAACTGCCCTGCTTGTCTAGACCTTTTACCAACTTCTGACTTTTGAGCAGCTAGAATCCTACATAAGGTCAGAATGGGACACATTCATCTCTCAAACCTTCGGCAACTGGTCTCTTCAGCTACTAGACGTACACTAATCAGATAATTTATGAGGTACACCTGTTCAAAGGGGTAACCCGAGTACTGCGAAAGTGGTATCCACTGGGCAGCGGCACTGGTCAAAACCAGTCGTTACCGCTGCATTTGGGGCTTGTGTGTGTCATGTCGACTTCCACTTATGAAGCGACTATGCAAACTCCAAACGCAAGGATAAGGACAAAATTAGGACATGTATGATTGTGCTGAACCATAAATCTAACTCCGGGCTATGTTTCCATCAATTCTGCAAAGGAACTTATCGACACTGACTGGGACCGAGTGGTGACCCTGCCTGTTTTGACTGGAATAACTGCAGGAAGCCATAGTGGAGAGAAAGACACCTGTCTACAAAGCCCTTGATTCTGCTGGTAATCGGGTTGACGCTATCAAAGCACAAATCAGCTAATCAGCTAATCACATGGCAGCAACTCAGTGCATTTAGGCATGCAGATGTGGATGTGGCATGGTTGTTGGTGCCAGATGGGCTGGTGCATCCTGCCTGTATCAACAGTTCAAGCCGGTGGTGGTGGCGTAATAATGTGGAGGATATTCTCTTGTCACTCTCTGAATCCATTAATATCAGTTAAGCATTGTTTAAATGCCTCACCCTACCTGAATATTGCTGCTGACCACTAATGACATGCAACTCTGGCTGACTGTGTGAAAATAGCACAATGAACATCTTCCATGAGTGGTGAATCCATATTTTGTGTATATTCACTGCACATATCTATTTAATGCCCAGAAAATCTAGAATTTGAGAAAACCACAGTGTGAACGTTTCAACGCCGTCAATAACATTCCAGGACTGTTTTCCAACCCTTGGAAACCTTGAGGTTTCACAGTTTAATGCAAAAGATGCATCCGTTCTATGAAAGACTTCAGAAGAGCGGCTGAATCAAGCTTCAATTTGAAACAAAAAAGAAACGGGAGCGCTATGAATGAAAGGCTGGTGGTCCAAAGAGTGCAGCATGAAAATAGTGAGGTTTTCTTCCTTCATAGTGGATTACAGAGCTGATTCTTTATTATGTGAACCCTCGCAAATCCCTGATGCTTTCAGAGGGATGAAAGCCAATAAAAGCACAGTAGCAGGGCAGGTCCTGAATCACAGTTGCTGCGTTGTTGCAGCATCATTATCTGCACATCCAAAGCTCCCGTGGCCAAAAGGGAATTCTCCGGCTCTATCCAGCCTGTGTGAGAACCTTTTCATACGCTCTCATTTCTCAGTGCAAACATTCCCTATATGGGAGCTGAGCTGTGTTGTTTAAAATGTTGGGTTGTAATGAAAGCGATATGTTTTAGCATCAATCCCTTAAATGTAGGTTTATTTTAAAATTATTACATTGTAATGCTGGAGTGGCAATAATGGTTTTCTTTCCAAAGTGTTTCACTCCTTACAACTGTCCAAACTCAGAATGAGATGAAATAGTGTCCAAAAATGTGAAACCACATTGAAAATCTCTGGCGCATTAATATGAATCAGGAAATAAAAGATTTCATGATTTAGAATTTAGTTATGAAGATAAAAGAAAACACTTGGCATAGAAGCCCGTCAATTAAATGTGCCGACTGCTGAGGTGAACAGCGCTGTTTGGTTGTGCCCGTGTCCAGAGAAAGCAGCCAAGAAAAGGAAAGTGGATTTAAGGCCATTTATATTCTACGTTTGAAACAGATACAGAGACGGACGGAGCCTTCTGTTCAACTCCTGCGTTGGTTTCATCCGTGTTTTGGTACGTAGCGTTAATATCACGGACAAAACGAGTCTATGCAATCCGGAAGTTGTGGGGGCAGTAGTGAGCTTAGTGGCTCAACTGTGAACCAAATACAAGAAAATAAAAAAAGGAGGAAATTTTGAAAATTAGAGAAAAGAACTTTCCATTAATGTAGCTACTTTCATTTAGTGGTCTCACACACCAATGCCATTTGCACCGCTGTTTGCATTTTCATTTTCATTGACTCTGGAGTAGCACAAATATCGCAACTTGTTCAACACTTGCCATGTTTGCTCATGTCAGTATCTTGACCCATCACTGCCCCCTGGTGGATGTGCTGCTAAACAACCATATAGACGCAAATAACGCATGGAGATATGAGGAGTCGTAAAAGAAACCATGTTTGGAATGAACAGATGCAGAAATACACGAAAGCTCAGTATAAATGGGCATTTAAGGGGCAATTTTATTAATGAAAGTGTGTGTCACTGGATAAAAGCAGTTTATCTTGTTAATGAGTACACAGTGATGGTAGCAGCCCACTCAACAGCTTTTCATCATTTTTCCTGTGGATTGTATCGATCATGTGCTTCTGACAAGGTCATTTTTTTAGGCCTCTTTCATAAAACTCTACTGTGATGGATCTAACAAAGACCTTGTTTCCAGTTTAGATCTGGAGGGAAATTGAGTCTGACAAGTGAAAAAATGCTGAATTTTAGATGAAATTACTTTGTTAGAGTTGCTATAGCACAGTGACAAGTGAATAACACTAAAAATTAAAAGTCAGTGAGAATGAATTCAAAGACCTTGAAAACAAGACAAAATAACAAGAAAATATACTTACAAATTAAATCTGTCTACCTTAAACTTATAACCAGAGAATAGTTATGCAGTTTATTAAAAAAAGCAAGATTTTCATACTAAACGAAAAAGCTAAAAGCTGAAACTCTCTGCATTGTTACTCGGTTTATCAGTGAATTGCTAAATGTAAGACTTCCAAGCATAATGAGGCATAAAACACATTCATGATACATTTACAAATATAATATAGAAATGACCAATAAATAATGTTTCAAACAAGATAAATATCATCTTCCCCATCACTCATATTCCCAGATCAAACATTATAAATATTGGCAAGAACAGAGCAATTTGCAGTGCTTTCTTTTTGTTTTGTTTTTTTGAAATTCAGGGCCAAACTGAGTTCCCAAAGATCAAATGTATCCACTGATGATTTTTGGCCTTGTCCTGTGTACACAGATTCCTCAATTTATTTCCAATTTTTAAAGATGATATTACATACTGTAGATGCTGAAATATTCAACATCTTTCTGAAGTTGTTTCACAGTTTGTAGACGCAGATTTTCATAAACTGGTGAACTTCTGTCAGTCTTTATTTCCAACATGCTCGTTAACGTGTAATTATATCACTGACATTGAACAATTAACCTAATTTGTTGTAAAGTGTTCCTCCAGTGTCTTTTAAGTACCACTTAGTTTTCCCAGGTTTTGATTCCCATGTCTAAACTCTGCTGTTTACATTAAAAAAAAAAAAAAATTCTTGCCAAAGATGATGAATTTTGAAGTTGCATACAAACATACCTAATAGGTTTTCTGAATACACTTGCCTCCTTATAAATGAGTGACATCATTATTTGCCCTAAGTCAAAAAATAAAATTGAATCTATACCCGTATCAATATTGATAAGCAGTATAAACTCATTTTTAACCAGACTTATTACCAGCAGGAAAAAGACCAAAACCCAGCAGAGCTGCTCAGCTATTTCACAGCTCTCGTTTCAAGGACGCTCTTCAAGGACTTAGAAGAAGTCCATCCATCCATCGGTACCAGATCATGAATCAACAGCCTGAGCAGAGACCGCAAGACCTCAATCCCCTCAGACAGCAGAGGTGGTCACAGTCAACCGAGAGAGCTAAACTATCCAGCAAGTGTTGCTGAACACAGGTCTGTTGTAAAAAAGATAAAGAGCAACAGTGAACTGAAGATAATACTGGAACTCTATATGGAAACACCTCCATAATTCATTTGCTCAACAGAAATGATTGTAAATTCAATTCTAGGAAATCAATAGAAACTAGAAAATATAACGATGAAATAACTATTCATTTAACAACCAAAACATTAAACTTTTTTTTTTTTATTCTGGTCTTGTTTCATGTGTGTTCAAATAGCTGCATGTTGATTAGAAATCAACAGTTTTGTCAGAGCTGTTTTTTTGCATTAATTTACCAGAGGTTGGAAGAGCTTCACTGACAAATCGTGCTCACTCGTATTTTCCAGTTCCACACATGGTCAGTCATTGATGCTGGTACATCAGCTGTGGTGGTTGCTCCCAGTAACCGTGTTGTGTGTTGTAGAGTCTGAACAGCTGCTCTATGAGCGGCTCTGATTTGTGACGTGGTAGCGCGGTAGCGTATACTAGCTTCCTCAAGCACAAAGTCCAGAGGCATCTGCTTATTACACCAGCTACCAAAAGGCTAATCATCTTTCCCTCTCTCTTCTATCCACGCCCAACACCATTTTTTTTAATCCTTTATCAGTTAGGAGGGCATCTTCCCCAGGATTCATGATTTAACTCTCCATCCTCCTTTCCGTTGATACGTCTCTCTGCTCGGGCTATCGAGCATCTAAACAACACAGGACTCGGCTGAAGCACATTTGTCCAAAACCTACATCCGATTGGCTAATAAAGTTGGTTTGAGAGAGAGTTGTTTCTCTCATATCACTGGCAGATGAACTCATGAACTCAAAAGTGATATCAATGAGACAACAATAAGCAACTCTACTGACTTATGATTACCAGTATGGTGTAGCATTACGTCAGTGCACGTGCTAAAGCCAAACATGAAAAAAAAAAAGATACCATTGACTTATTAAAACGCTAATGTTGACGCAAGAAGCAGCGAAAAAAAATGGTTATAGCAAAATAAGGTAAAACGACTTGAAATTTTAATCTGCAAGGACGTGTAAATAATATAAGGACAATATTTGGATATAATATTTGGTCAAAACTTTGACGTCTCCTGGTCGTGGGTTGCATTGCGCCTGGGGTGTGTTTATTAGGAGAAATATGTAATATCTGACATAGAACTGAAAAAGTAAGACAGGAACAGGAAAGCAGCTACCTGTTATAAACCAGGCTGTGATATCTTAAGTACCTAGCCTGAAGATTAGCGTTTTATATGCAAATGGTCTTTATATCTTTCATTTGGTGTGCTTTATCTGTGGATCACCTCGTGTGATGTCATGCACCGCGGCGCTTCCTCAGAAGTGATTTTCCATTATGAGCGGAGTGATACCTCACCTGTGACTAAACAATCCAGTGTGATATACAGTTGATGAAATCAATACGAAGGTTGTGGTAGTACCAAGATGTACAGTCTTTGTTTCCTGGTCATTTCATGCAAGTCCCCGCCCCCACCAGTTATGAAATTATTCTAATAATTGATTGAGCAAATTATGAAAAATGTTTTTTCTGCCAAAATTAGGCGCCTGTTCAACATATGATGTTGGAAATGTTAAAGTAATGGCAGTGACAGTGTGCATGGCTCTGCCCAGACACCAATCCAAGCTTGCACGAAGGCACTGATAACTGAAACAGCTGCTGATCCCGCTCTAACGGGATGTTGCTCAGGAGACACGATGTAAATGCTGTGTCATTGAGATATTGAACACTAGGTGTAAAAGGTCAATATGCAAAGCTTAGTCCAAGTTATAGTGAGCTAAATTAATGTTCAAACAAAGCTTGTATTTAAATCACATACAATTAAAGTATCCAGATTTTCAAAGCTTCCCCAGGTGTAAAGCTTTCTAAATTCAACAGCACAGGAAGAACTAGTTCTCTCTCTCTCTCTCTTCATCTTTTATCAGCTTGAGCGCAAACTAGTTCACCTTCATGTTTCATTAATCTTATTCGAGCTGCAGAGCATTGCTTTGGAAAAAAAATCTCTCGTTTCATCAACAGAATTGATTCAGACGTGAAAAATGTCTCTGCCCTCCACAGAAAAGAGAACAGTGCTTTTTCTTTTACTTTTTTTGTCAACTTAGGCAACTAATGTTATTCTAAGAGGGCAGTGAAGTGAACCGTTCATGCTGAGTAGACGCGAGGATTCCTTTCGCTCTGCCCCAATCAATTTGTGTGCAACTTAATGTGATATCTCGTAAGATCAATTTCTCTGCGATACATATGAAATTACTTCTGAATAAGTTTTGCTCCCATGATGCATCACTTCAACAATCTTTGTTTGTTTTTATGATAAAAAAAAAAAACTTTAACAACCAGAAAGAGAACCAAACACATTTAAGCTCCCAACAGGGCTAATGTTTAGTAGCACTGTGTTTCTCAGTAGTTAGACGTTGGTTTGGAAAACCGCGGTTCACGTTCATGTAGCGGCTAATATGCTGCACCAAGTCTCCAGAGAGCAGCTCACCTCTCCTGACCACCAACTCAACAGCATGTAATCAGTGACAAAAGAGCTGTCACCCAACTGTTAAGCACACAGAGCAGCTTCAGCATCAGCTTGTTAACTGGAGAGTCCCCCATCATCGGAAATCAACACAGCCTACGACTTATTTTTCCATTTTGGATTTTTCTCAGTCAAACTCTTAACGTTGAATTATGTTGTGAAGTTCAGTTCGTTTGCATGTTTCTTCCCTTTCCTTCCCGTGCTGTGCATGAATGTCAATAGCCCCTGAACAGGGTGCTGACTCAGGTCTTTTTCACACGGCAGATGTTAAGTACCACGGCAGATCGACCACTGGAGCTGGTCGATCTGGAGTCTCATAACCCCTGCAGGTATCGACAGTCACCAGCAATCACATTTACCTCCAAACCCTCTTTTCCCTCCATCCATATTAATAATTGGCAAGTCCATTATCAGGAATGTCTGTTTTTTTTTCTTTAGCACTCTTTGTCATCAGACACAATTCAAGAGTTTGTCTCCATTCTCTCCGTGATGAGCATTATTGTCCATGTGGGGTCTAATACCAGCTATAGACTTTCTGAAATAAAGAACCTGTTCACTGATCTCGTTAATGTACTGAACAACTGCAGGAAGTCCCTGTTTTATTTCAGGTCCCATTCCCACTCTTCATCACGGCAGGGGTTGCTTTAGTGGGCTACTCTTTCTCCAGTGCCTCATGAGCTTCAGGAACTACAGTGGTGGTTTGGCCACTGTGTTTGAGCAAAGCTTTAAGTGCTGTTTGATTACAACGAATGTTGATTCTAGCTTTGAACTGCAATTATTTGTGACTGACTTTGTTCCTTCTATGCTGTGTGCTGTAGTCTATCAGCCACCTGAATACAGCATGGATTTGATGGATGGATTCTCAGTTTTTGGGAGACACTGTGCCTACATATGATTAAAATACTGATCTTTGGAGACTTTAAAATACATGTCTGCTGCACTTCAAATCAGCTGGGAAATGATTTTAAAAGCCTTCTTTTAACCTTACACAGTCCATATATTATGGATTGTATTGTATTGTAAACCTGTGGTATCTAACTTGGGAGAGATTGAGATTGACTCCACTGTGAAAGTGAGCTTTCTTCAGCTCCAACTTTCTGCCCAGAGTGAAGCCATTCCCAAGTCAGAATGATATTGAAAAAGCTTGACATGCCTTCATCAGTTCTCACCTTGATTACTGCAACGAGCTGTACGTTGGAGTGAACCAGTGTTTCTTTTCCAGCCTCCAGCTGGTACAAAATGCCGGTTGTCGGATGTTGACCAACACCTGACTCCCAGCTTATTTTACAGTTGATTTAAACTCTTAATGTTTTTAAAAGCAGTTCAGGGTCTTGCCCTTCACCATCTATGTGATCTTATCAACCTAGCAGGGCTCTGGTCTGCTGATCAACATTTCCTCGAGGCTCTGATGTCTCAATGCAAAGGGGGGGGGGGGGGGGGGGGGGGGGGGGGATTGTTTGTTTTGCAGTAGCCAGTCCCAGACTGGAATACTTTGCATATGGATGTTGTAAGACGTTTTTAATTGTGTTTGGAAAACACTTTGGTTCGGCTCTGACTGCTGTAAAGTGCTATATGAGTAGAAGTCTGACTGATTGATGTCAGTGTGCGCCAAATTACATTGTATCAATTTTAAGTTAGTTCGAAGCATGTTCATATAATGTTTTCACTCTGGCCCAAACTGCATCACAAGTCATGTGGCATCAGAAATGTTCCCACCACTTCAACAAGGAAAAGATTAGCACTGGCAGCTACATGAGTGGTGATCCTGTCTACATTGCCCGGAATAACCAGAGGAAGCCGCTAGCGCTGCAAAGACCAGAAAGTCACAGATCTGCAAAGCCCTGGATGAGTGCGACTGCTGCCCCCTTTACATGTCATCTGCAGAACTCTATTTCCTCTTTAGAGGTTAGCAAAGACTCTCCTGGCTGGTAGCTAAACTTCATCACATCCTCAGCAGCTGAAAAAGGAACAATCTGAAAACTGTCCACTCAGTCACTCGTTTCGGTTCTCTGCATTTAAAAATTAAAATTAGTTAATATAAGAACCAAAGAATATTGATGTCTAATGTGTCTTAAGAAACTAAAATGAAACCACATTTACAACTTATTCTCAGAAACTTCCATTTTTTTAAGTAAAGTATACCCTCGCCCATTTGCAGTTCACCGTTAGTGGCCCCGCATACTCACGGATTTTGCTCTCAAAGTTTTTTTTTTAAATATATTTGAATTTGTTGTAGCCCCCGGCAATTTCGTGAATTTTTTAGGCCATTTTTTTTTTTTTCACAGAAAAACTCTTACATTCACCCTAACTGGTAAATAATTAAAATATTCTTTTTAATTTATCATTACTGCATTATTACTCTAATAATGAGTAAGAATGTCTTTAGAATGCATTTGGGAAGCACATTTTAGCGTATATAATATCACACAAAGGCCTTTTAAAACTGCATCAATAATTCACAGATTTTTGGGATTCATGGAGGGAGGAAGGAACGTAAGCCCCCGCAAATAATAAGGGTGTACTTTAGTTTCAAACTGTACAAAAAACAATCTAAGAATGCTACATTTTTCCATTTAAAATTATCAATCTGTGTATTTCAAAATAATCAACATCAAATTTTGTTCAAATTAATATTTTGGCCACCTAATCTCTTAATTGATTTTTATAAAAACAGATGTCTACAGTGAGTCTAGTACCTACTGTGTCCAGAACAAAGTAGGTCAGTCCTCATAGATGTTTGACTCTTCTAGTGAGATATCTGGCAGCTATTTTAGACCGACTTCAGACTGCAGAAGGCTCCCTGAGTGTCTGAAAATATATTTTAAATAACCCCGGAAAGCAGAAAACTCACCACTTTTGATCAAAGCGCTGGAGTGGAAGTGTTTGTATGTCGGTGCAAAGTGCTGCTGATGTACTGCAAATGGAAGAAAATAACAGCAAATTAAAAGCCACTGACTGACATTCAAGTAGCTAGAAGCAAATAATAGAAAGGCGTCATTTGACATGGTGTCGAAACGATGCGCGACGTCTATTATGCATGCCTCATTTCTGACATGTTTTGAGTATGTGTATAACTAAACCAAACTGTGGAAAAAAGACTCAGAAAATGCTCCACGCTACATGAACTACGAGGCACACCAAGACGTTGCACATCTTTGTATGCCATTTAAAAGATGTAATTTAACTAAACATATCCACTACTGCAAAACAGCAAGGATTCCTCATCTATTGGACAGATGGCCTCACAACTGACACTTAATAGGAAGTTTTTGTGTTTATAAATTGTGTTGTGCATCTTAACCAAACATCTCTACCTTGGTCTTTCATTCTGTCCAAAGGACATTGTTACACTGGTTTTATTTTAATCAGATGCAGCTTTGCAAACCTAAACAATTCCAGACAAGCATTATAACAAGTGTATTTTTCTTTCAGTGCACTGGAATTTAGATATTGTGATATATACACTAGTGGCCTTTAATGACTAAGCGGACAGAAAAGTGGGATGGAGGGGAGGGCAGAGGACATGCAGCAAGGCCAGGACTCAGACCCAGGAGATAAAGCTTTTGGATTATCGGTAATTTATCTGAAGCATTGCACAGTCTGACCCTGGGGTGAACTTGCTTGGACTTTTGCTCCTGTGAAAAATCGGAGACCGTCTCGTCTTCAACTTGTGAATAATCTTTTTCACTGTAGATCAGCGGTCTCCAACCTGTTTTGCACCACAGACCGGTTTAAAGTCAGGCCAAATATTTTACGGACCGGTATGTAAAATGTGCCGCAGATAAACACAACAAAATAAAAAGATACAACCGGCATAAAAACTGTGGTATTTTCTATATATTTTAATAAACGCGAATCTGCTGTGTATTCAGGTGCAACTTTATTAGAAGCGTCCACGTAACAACAGAACATCTGTAACATCCTCTCTGTGCAAAGACACTTTCTGAAGACGTTTGTTTTTTACTCATTTTGCCACATGACCGAGACACGGGTCTGGAAGTCTTATCATGTGTCAATGGAGAGAATCTGGTCATTTTTCAAAATAAAACATCATTTAGACTCAAATAATAAATCAAACGATAATAACGAAGTTTTTTTTTTTTTCTCCACGGCCTGGTACCAAATGACCCACGGACCGGTACCAGGCTGGGTACCGGTCCGTGGGGGGGACCGGGGACCTCTGCTGTAGAATGATCGACTCCAAATGATTGAAAAGTCGCCTTTAAATTGATAGAGAGCATAAGTTATTTCTCTAACAATGACTGATCTCTTTCCTCCTTAGTATTTTGTTGACACATGGGCTGAATACTGCAAGCCAGCATTTAAGCGCAAAAAAAAAAAAAAAAAAAAAAAACCACCACACTTGCTGATGATCAGTAAAAATTAATCAATCTTTACTGGTTCTGCACATTAGCATTGAGGTAGCAGTATTTGGCATTTTTAAATCAAAGAAAAAAAAAAAAAAAATTATTATATATATATATATATATATATATATATATATATATATATATATAATGTGTGTATAGTTGTGAAAACAAGGTAATTTTCTCCATCAGTCTTTGCTGACGCCACGCTGGGCTGTTACACAGAATATTTCCTAAATTGGAATGAAATTTGGTCTACAAAATTGCAAACTAAACCCATCTTTCCCCCCAGGTCGTTTCAGAAGCAGTCTCAATCCTGCCCAATTAGTCTGATGTGTCTTACCGCTTAAATTTGAGGAAGCAATTTCAATCAGGAAAGAGGTGTGCCCCCAGCATCATATAATTACCACCATCAGCTGTTGGAAAGTCATTTATCCCTCTTACATCTTATAAATATCAACTTATACGTTTAAAAAAAAAAAACAAGTGTTCAACTTCCAGTGTGTGTAATGGATGCATTTACTAAAATAGTAAAGAAATCTTTAATGATGCTGAAAACTATCTTTTTAAACCTGAGATCAAGTTGTGACTCAGATTCATGGACGCGCTGCAGATCTTACCTTCTCTGGAGAAACCGGGGGTCTGAATCTACTGGCGCACACCAGGAAGGAGTCAGGCTGGGGCTTCCCCCTCTTCACCTCGGGGTCGTCGCCCACAACAATGTGGTCAAACAGGGCGAAGAAGTCTTTGTGCCGGCTCGTTTTCAGCTGGAACGTCACGCCGGCCGAGCTGGTCGCCACTGCAGCGGGGATGCGGTGCTTCTGCAGGTGGTTGACGAGTTTCTCCACACCACAGGTGACAAATTTTAAAATTCAACCTTAGCACAAATGCGTCTTTAACAGGGGTCAGTGAAGGGCTCCGGATATCTGCATCACTGCTGGAAATCTTTGAAACTCTACGTTTAACAACTAAATACGGTGACAAGAAAAAAGTATGTGAACCCCATGTCCATGTAAGTCACAATAACAGACTGAACATAATGTGCTCACGCAGATTCAGCAATTTGAATTTTTTCATGACTGTACAGAAGAACTGTTCAACACGAGAGGAAAAAGTAAATGAGTCCTTGAAGTTACTGCTGACTAAGGCCCCAATCGTACACTTCCCGCTAGCTGCTACCCGCTAGCTGCAAATTGCGGGTATAGGAACCTCCGCTAACCGCTAATGCAATCTTCCGCTTCCTAAAGCCGCTACCCGTTATGCCGACTCCCTTACTCACTTTGTAGGTGTGGCAATGGGCGTGTCTTTTGCCCTTTCCGCAAACTCGGTATCTTGCGATCGCGGGTTGCGGGTGGTCAGACCACCCGCTACCCACAACCTGCATGTCGGCACGCACAAAAGCGCGTCCAAATGGCATCAATGTGCGTCCATCTGGTCTCATGTGGATGTGCACAAACAGCTCAACCTCTCGAATTAACTCTTGTATAAAAAGCGTGATTTGGCCTCAGTTGAACCCTGAGAAAATAGCAGAGATTGTCTTAAACGGCTTGCTCGCCAGTTAAACCATAGACGACCAGAGCACACCAACTATCTGGGACTTTCAGGTAGCTGTTAGGAATTGTCTGTGTAAAAATATTTATATGTATATATCAGTGCAGAGGAGGAGGAGGAAGGAAGAGGAGGAAGCTCTACAGCAGAGTCCCAGATGAGCTGCGCACAAGAGCTGCTCCAATCTGGATGAAAAGACGCTCCATAGCGGTTAGCGGGTAGCGCAACCTGCTCTTAAAGGCTATGGCTACTGACGCACTGATTGGTTTAACAGGTGGAACGCCCTAACCACTCCTATGCATAATGTAGCGGTTAGCGCAGGTGGGATAGTGGGTTTAGCAAGGGGAAATGCCCCCCCCGCTACCTGCTATCCCTTAATAGCGGCTTTAGGAGATCTGGCGGAAGATTGAGCCCTTAAACTCCTTTGAAGGATTCCTTTTGGAAACTCTGGATCAGACATGCACAACTTTCACGAGGAATTTGTGATCGTTCCTTTTTACAGAACTGCTCCAGTTTAGACATTTTTGATGGTTTTTGTTTTATTTAGAAGCGATTCAGTGGTGAATTCAATCCCACGTTTCCATACTGGGGCGGCTGTGGCTCAGAAGGTCGAGGAGCCATCTGCCAACTGGAAACTTGGTGGTTCAGTTCATTGCCTATGCAAATACATTTCATTTATCATTTTTTTCCACCTTCTACAATGACAAGTGGTCCAGGTTCTGAGGCAGGGAAGGAAGCGCAAATCATGATGCTGCCTACGGCAAACTTCACCGCTGCGATGGTGATTCATTGTCAATAAGTTGTGCCCTTTCCTACATAAAACCAAGTACCAAGGTGTTGTGTGTGTTCACGTACTTTTTTCCCTCCAAAATTGTGAATGTTCACTGAACAATCAGCTGAGGTACATTGTGTCTATTATTGCGACTTAGGTGAAGATCTAAGTCACAATAAAACATTTTATGGCAAATTAAAGCAGAAAAGGGTTTACGTACTCTTTCATGCGACTGTAACATGCACTTACAGTCAACCTGTGTGTTGTAAAACTTGTAAAACACACTTGTAAAACTCTGGATCTTCTGTGCATATACAGCCGTGGCCAAAGGGTTTTGAGGGTGACACAAACATGGATTTTCACAAAGTCTGCAGCCTCAGTTTTTATGATGATAAACTGCAGAAAATTATGAAGAGTGACCAGATAAATTGTATTCAGTTGTAAATTCCCTCTGTGATAAACAAAAACACACACAGTACCGCTGCATTTCAGCCCTGCAACAAAAGGAGCAACTGACATCCTCACCGTCAGTGATTCTATTGTTAACGCAGGTGAGAGCGTTGATGAGAACAAGGCTGAAGATCACACTGTCATGCTGACTGAGTCGGAACACAGCTTTAAAGGGAGGGTGGTGCTTGAAACCATGGTTACCTGCAAGGGTACACGTGGAGTCGTCATCGCCTTGCACAAAAAGGGCTTCGCAGGCAAGTAAGACTTGCACCTCAATCAACCATTTATCAGATCGTCAATAACCTCGCAGGAGAGAAGTTGGACTGTTGTGGGAAAAAAAAGGTTTCAGGGCACCCAGGAAGGTCCGGTAGGCGCCAGGGCTGTCTCCTAAAGCTGGATCAGCTGAGGGATCGGGGCACCACCAGTCCAGAGCGCGTTCAGAGATGGCAGTGGGCGAGGACGGCCTGGTGTGAATCCAGTTTACTGAAGGATCACTGAAGGAAAATTCAATGTTGCAGTAGTTGTCACTACTAGGAATTAGGGATGGGCATTTGGTCGAGATTTATTCGTCGATCGTCGGGAGAATTAATGATTAATAATCAATAAATCATTAACATTTTTATATTGAAAACTATCACAAATATTCTCGATATCGGCGTGGCGTTTGTTTTCCCCTTTGGCCTGGTTGCTATGGTCCGCGCATGCCCAGATGTGTTCAGTGAACCGGATGTTGTGGTCGAGAATAACGTGACATTTCCTGTTTCTTTTCTTTAAAAAAACAACGATAATAAAAGAAGAGATATCGAGGAGACTACGTAACAAGGACAATTTATATCAAGGCGCCAGTATTACAGGCTTTTTGTTTCTTAAAAAGATGCGCTTGTTCTGTGCTCGATGTGCGCTGCAGCTCCTGGTCCGTGCTAACACCGAGTTGAGGCTAGGCTAGGCTAGGCTGATGATGAACCGCCTCCACTGTCCTTTACAAGGCTTGGATGCGCGTTGTTCAAGTGATACATCATTGTCGTTGTCGATTAATTGTATTTGTAATTTGCATTGCAGTGCTTACAGTACACTTGGTCATTTTCTAAACGAAAATGGTCCCACGCCACACTTCGCCGCGACCGCTTCATGATTAGGCGATGACCTACAGAAGCTCGCATGTAACAACTGAGTCAAGCCAGGGTAGGGTGATGGTGAAATGTTGCCCCCTGATGCCAAATTTCTATCGGTGGCACAGTGAAATGCATCACATTGTTTGAGGACGTGCACTGATAACCTACATTCAGATTGCTTAAAAAAAAAAAAAACGTTCGGTTAATTGACGAAAATTAATTTCTTCGACCAAATTCTTAATGATCAATCATCGATTAATCGATTAATTATGCCCATCCCTACTAGGGATCAACCAAAATTGATTTTTTTAGGGCCGATGCCGATACCGATTTTTTTCCCATCACCCTAAGCCGATGGCCGATTATGGACTGCTGATTTTCTTGAGATATGTGGCCGTTATGTGGATCTCAAGTTTAAACAAACATTTATTGAAAAGTAATATTTTAACAACTTTAACTTCAACTTTACCAAACATACTTTCAAATAAAAAAGTGTTAACGCGTCTGCATGTGCTGCAGGGTCTTTCAGCAACACTGAGCTGCCCGTGGATGCCTGTCGGTAAATCATGCCACGAAAAAATACATTGGCGAACCCACGCGCGAATCAGCCGATGCCGATTCAAGTAAAAAATGCAAATATCGGTCGAACGATGTATCGGTCTATCCTTAGTCACTACTAAAGTCTCTTCAAAGATTCATTGTAGATGGTTTTAAGGATGGAAGGATCTCCTGCAGTGGTCTGTGTTGCAGCAGATCTGAAGAAACCTCTGACTGAAGCCACTTCTGTCCAGGGAAACCATCAGGGACTGACTGATGTTCTGCAAAAGGTGAAGTTATTGGACTTCTGAGAACTGGGGTAAAATCAGTTTCCCTGGGCCTCTAGAAAAAAAAAAAAAAAAAAAGCTTGTCCAGAGAAGAAAAGGTGAGTGCTACCAGCGTCCCAAGACCATTCATACGTGGGGTTTCTTCTCAGGAGAGTCGGTTCACTTACAACTTCGCCCAAGAACAGAGCCATGAATGAAGAATGGAACCAAAACATCCACGGAGTGCAACTTCTCCAGACCATCCAAGAACAGTTTGGTGATGAGCGACGTCTTTTCTGGCACGATGGAGCACCTTCCCATCAGGCAGAAGCAATAGCCAAGAGGTGTAGGGAAAGAAAATGTTAAAATGTTGGGTCCATGTCCAGCAAACTCCCAAGACCTTGATCCAACTGAGAACGTTTGGTCAATCCTCAAGACTCTCAGCACTGATTATAAAAGAACGTGCAGCCATCAGTCAGGATGTGGTCCAGAAGTTGAAGGGCAGCGTTTCAACTGCAGAAGTCTTGATAAAGAAAGGTGAACACTGCAAATATCGACTCTGCATAAAATTAACATACCGGTCAACAAAAGCTTTTGACATTTATCAAACACTTGTAATTACATTTTGGTATAACGTGGTAACATCTGATAATAAGATCTAAAAATACTAAAGCAGCAAACTTTGTGGAAACCAACACTTGTGTCACTCTCACATCATCTGGCCAGCTGTACATTCAAATATTAGCTTTCCCTCAGCATAAACGGGTGTGGTGCAGTATAAATAAGGCATACCTGGCATGAGTTTTGCAGAAGGAAAGATCTTCTCCTGTATTTGTCTGCTTTCAGCGAGGAGCTCCTCAGCTGTCATGGGAAGCTCCAGAGCATCGCGGATAAACTGAGAGGCCTCCAGAGCCTTTTTACCCATCACTGATGACTTCACGTCCCACGTGTACTGCTTTCCAAAACGCTGGCATATCTCCTGAAAGGACACTGTGTAAAGCCGCTCTGTGTCTAAAAGTGAAAAGCAGATTTTGAAAAAACAATATTAATAGCTTTGATTTAAATGTCACTTCAGAGTACACAAAATTGAGAGCCAGGAAAGTAAAAAGGAGTTATTGAAGTTAAGTTTTACCCAAATAGATGGCCCACAAAACTGCCCTTTAACAAAACTTAATGTTTCAGAATCTTATAGCAGAAGTTAAATATAGATGAAATGTCATTTTCCATTCTTCAACTGACAGTCCTTCAGCGAGCTACTGTAACAAGCCAAACCTCATTTTAAAAACCAACAGAAATTTTCACCGCGGACGTATTAGTGTGTCTAAGAACAGCCGGGAGTAAATTTGTATTTTTCGATTATGACTAAATGCTATATTTAAATTCGGCTTATGTCTGTGTTAGGCATTAGTTCAATTTCTCTGTTAATTTTCGGTTCTTGAAACTTGATCCAAGTTAGATAAGTGTAATTCTAGTGAAGTAACCTTGCATACCTTCAGCACAAGAAAACGTCAATTTTTCCTGTAAGTAATGTTGTTTGATATTTCTGATGTAAGCCGAATTTTCCCATACGCCATAAGGTATAGATAACCTGTTTGCGTACATTTAATATAATTCGTATTATCAATACTGCGTTACAACACCATAAATATATGCTTCTCCTACGAAGTTCGTTGGGCCAACAACTCACGAACGGAAAGAATGGAATAGACGAAGCAAAATGAATGAGTTCCTGCGCTGACAGAGATTACATTTATATCTATTTGATAAACACTGCCAGAGATACAATTTTAAATATGTTTCAATACCCAGCAGTAATCCATCCATGTCAAAAATGACATGAGTCACAGGTTTGTAGGTGCCGCTTGTCACCGACATGTTTCACTTGTGAGCATGTCCATGATTGGTTCCGCGTTGTGTGGTCAGGACAGTGCTTAGAAACGAACATGAATTTATTTGTCCTAAAACAAGAAGCGACTAATAATATATAGATATAAAGTTAAATATGATAAACTTGACATCATTGAATTGTTGGTATAGTCACTCATAATAGTTGGCTCGATAACCGAGACCTTTCATTTCATCCAGCGAAACTTTTTAGTCGACCCAACGCAAAGATCTCTGGGAAATGAAGTCTATATAACTAACATTCAGAATTATGACACTGAAGGTTCTAAAAAAATATATTGTTTCTTTTGCACTAACCTATTTTAGCACTTAAAAGATGTATAAAATAAACAAATTTACTTAAAAATTATTCAATTAAAAGATGCTAGAAAATCTTTTATTCATCTATATTATGAACTTTCAATGCATTTATTTCAAATGGATTTGTTAGAGAAGTAATACATTTATAGCTGCAAGAGCTTGGATGAATTAAATCTATGCATTCATGTCAAAACATTAACCCTAACCCTGTGTTTACATATTGCACAATAATAGTTGTACTTTTAAGTTTAATATTGTAATACATGCAGTTTTCTATATCCCCAATTTTGCCTTTTTACTTTTGTTTCAATACATTTTTGGTATAATTGATATTTATATACAGTAATTTTCTTGCAGTTGTGTGCTCTAATGGAGCTATTTTTTCCCATTATCATTACAACAACTTTATTCGTATTGATGTTGGTCCATCTCATCCCATCTAAATGTCTTAGTGTAAAGATTTTTGTAGTTTCTTATTCCTTACTTCAATACTCTGTGTTAGTTTAAATTGCACCCTGGGGACAGATAAAAGTGTTTTTGAATTGACTTGAATATCTATACAGATGCTCATCATAAGTACCATTTTGTTTTTTAACTGCTTGACTTTAACACACGTGACTGAAAAACAGAGCTGTATCTGAAAAACTAAACGTAATCAGGGATTTATTAGTTTTATGTTGGTTACAGCGTGCATTATCCGGTATAATGTTTCTGCTAATTGTCTCCTTCTGAGACTGAATTTCCGCCAGTGTTCAGGGGATCAGTTGCTGCCGAGCTAGGACCACCAAACAGGAACAAGAGCAATGTGTCTGGAAGAGCTCCAGAAACAAAACAAAAAAAAAAAAAAGAAAAATTGTGATGTGCTCATAAAACATTTGTATTTATTCGTGTCGTGCCAGCTTAGACAAGACAATAAAGTTGTTTTTTTCCTCCTCAATAAGACCAAAAGTGCAGAGGAAAGTGAACAGGAAACTAAAATAAGCCTGATGATGCCTCCAACCCCACAAATCAACGCGACAACAAAAAGATGACAGTCAGGAAGAAGCAGCCGAAGACGGCTATGAAACTAGCCTGGAGCGACACTCTGCTGTCTGACTCAAAGTGTTTGTAGATATAAATAGTGGAGTGGTAAAATCAGAGCCAGAGACACAGTTAGTTTTTACATCTCTGTGGAGTGGGACTGCTGCAGAGACACTTCCACAGTTAGACTCGGAGTTACTTGTGTTCACTGCATTATGATTTCCGTCTTATCATGGACAGATCCCAACAAAGATCTCACTCATAATATTATCAAAGTCACTGTCCGGTTTTTAAATGATGAATAACACACGTTACATTAAATAAATTTAAAAAATGTTTTTAAAATAACCTGGATTCATCATCATTCTTACATGGAAAATCTTAAATCTTCTTTTCTGCTTCCTACATGTTTCAGTGAATCAAGACTTCTGGAACCGGGAAAATGATTAACGATTTTTTTTCTTCCTACTTTGTGCTACATGTCCAGTTTCGTATTGAATACAGTGATCCCTTGCCTTTGCTTTCACGCTTAAAGTTCCACGGTTTTAGTTATTCGCGTATTTTTCAGAAATATATAATATAATAAAAAAATCAAGAAAAAAATCATGGAAACATCACAGGATGTTGTGCGTTTTCCCTCACAGCGAAGAAATGCTGTGAGCCAGCCTGGCCCCTTTAAGAAGGTGGCCTTATGGGTAATGGTGTGGCCTTATGGGTAATGGAGTGTGTGTGTTGTGGGACAGCAGAAGAAAGATAAGATAAGATAACATAAGATTTTTCTTTATTTGTCCCACAATGGGGAAATTTACATCGTTAAAACGGGGATAGATGAAAAGTGGAGTGAGCATCAACAGCAGCCCAGCGTGTATAGATTTACATTCTCTGTTAACCGACAGGAGCCCAACAATACAACCTGTGTGATGTTACAAGTTCCTGCAGTGCCAGCGTTCCATGCAGAGAAAACTGGACTGTTTCTTTTGTTGTTGTTAGCATGTTAGCCGCTAATTACGAGCCAAAAATAGCACAATACCAGCAGTTTGTTTACTACAGTTCTGAGACCAGAGGCTGTGAAGGTAACAGAAAGACCACAGTTGAGCCTTTGTCTTGTTTCCCTGCAGAGCCTTGCTACTTTTTTGCGGTTTTTAAACATATTATTGAGGCTCGGGGGGACTCCGGCTCCCGTTTACGGATTTTGATTTTCACGAGGGGTGCCGGTCCCCATTAGCCGCGAAAAATAAGGGATCACTGTACTGCCTTTGCATGCATGCTTAAATCCTGAATTTCACCAGCTTCTCCAGTTTATGGGGATACTGTTGCGACGAGATGTTTTGCAAAGCCTTCCAGAACAGATTTACATAAAGCCATCGTTTTAAATATATGGACAGTATTTGCACTAGGTGGTATAGAGAACATACTGTCCATCGTTTTAAATATATGGACATGTTCTCTATACCACCTAGTGCAAATCATGCCAGCTAATTTAAGACCTGTCTTGTTTGACAACATGGGAGAGGATTAAAAAAAAAATTTGTTTTTTTTAAATCTCATTATTTCATCCACTCCGCCATTGTGCTCTCTCTCTTTTGTCTATAATACTGAGTACTAAGTTTTCCAAACCAATTATACAGTAAACCCCTAACGGTTCGTGGTCTCAGTACATCATGGAGGTTTCAAAAAATATTCAGCAAGAAAAAAAAATATTTGAAAAAAATTTTTAAAAATAAAAAAAAATTAATTCGAAGTGCGCGAAGCTCAGTTTTGAACATCGTAGTTAGTGTTCTGATCCTCCAGATGGCAGCATCGCCACTCTCTATAAAGCCATTTCACGGCCGTTTCAGTTGCACTATCTGGTGTTCGTGTTGCCAATGTTAATTGTCTAAAAAGAATGAAAAACATCAGATAATGACACCCAAACTGGCTCAGAAGGCAAAAGAAAACGTTCAATGCTTCTTGAGAAAATAGAAATAGACTTGCCGGATATGCCGTACCTCGACATCTACAGTTATATTTTTCATGACAAAAGTGCCTAAACTTTGAAGGAACTGAAGTCCCACAAGTCTCTCCAGGCTTGCAATCAATTTGTGCTTGGCTGGGCGAAGGATCTGGACGATGTCTGGTTAGCAGGACACATCGTGGCTGCAGGAAAGGTTTGTTGAAATTAATTTCACAATTTTAAGCATTTTGAATGTTTTTAAATTGTGTTGTTTCTAAAAAATGTTTCCTCAGGACATTTAGCCTAGATCTACATATTTCATTTAGTTGAGTCACCATCATCCATAATAGCAGGGGAAATGGGGGAAACCAAGTATTGAAAAAATGGGAGCCACTAGGTGGCAGCACCAGTCGAAGCCAGTTGTTATCACTACATTTTTGTGTCACGTAAACTTCCAGTTTAGAAGTGACAATGCAAACAAACACTGATTTAGCGTGAAGGTAGGGACAAAACAGGGGGTTTTCTCTCTGGCCCACACCATTGCTACTACTAGAAAGAAACAACAACTCAGAAAGCAATTGATACCAATCAGGCACTAGCAATGCTACAATGGTTAGCAGAGCCTGGTAACGCCAAAACCCTGTCAGGAAAAGCAAAGTTTTAACATCAGGCAGTTCACTTGTGGCTTCCTTGTAACAGATTGTAAGTTAGCCTGCTTGTTACTGGTTATTAGGCACACAAAACGAAGAGGTGGGCAGAGTAACCTTAGCTTATCAGCACTAATGGCATGAAGCACACAGGAGGTGGGTGAGAGAGCAATTTAGGGTACCAGCAGCAAAACATCCTGCCCAAAGCAATAAAGTGCAACGCTGAGACATCCTACCAACCAGAAACAGTCCTCACGACGCCTGTCAGCAGCTACAGCCAACAAGCTAGTGATGAAAATTAGTCTAAAAAAGCAGAATAAGCTGGAAACACACGAATGGAGAGCCGAACAGAGGAACATACACCAGCAGCCACGTAGCTGCAGCAGACACAAAAAACCAGCAGAACAGAGGGGAGACTTCACGCCACAACGACCTGCTGATCACCAACAGGTGATGCTTGTTAGCAACTCAGTTGCCATAGCGATGGCAAGCCAAGACGGCACTCTAACGCGCGCCGCCAAAGCTCTTGAGTCTGGCCTGATAGTGGTAAGTAAACTGTGATGCGCCGGCGTCCCTGTGGGTACAGAGACCACAGCTGCTGAGTCTCACACTTTAATGCTCACAAGAAGAGAAGAAAAAAATCATTTTGCTGCATTTCATGGAAAATATGTTCAGTTTTTTTTAAGACCTCTGTGGCTCCGGTGGCCTTTACTGATGGTGGGAATGGGAGCAGAGAGAGGGAGAGAGGGAGGACCACAGGCCATTATTGGCAGCTGTGGAGTCATAACAGCGTCATTCGTTTTTCTGTTTGTCGATGTTTTCTGGCTCTGTCAACATTTATTCACACCTTACATATATTATTAAGCGTCCATATAATAGCAATATGGGAATATGGGATGGTATAGTATTTACCAAACAGATGTCCAGCTCAAATTTTTGGTTTTGGTTTTTCATCTACTTTAGTTAGTGTGGCTGTAGGGCTGTGCGGGTCGTCCGGTCACTGGAAGGTTGGCGGTTTGATCCCAGCTCCAACTGTCCACATGCCAAAGTGTCCTTGGGCAAGACACTGAACCCTAACTTGCCCCCAGTGGGTTGGCAGCACCTTGCATGGCAGCTGCTGCCCACTGGTGTGTGAATGTGAGTGTGAATGGGTGAATGAGAGGCCATTGTAAACCACTCTGAGGGCACCTTGGTGTGGAAAAAGCGGTATATAAGTGCAGTCCATTTACCATTTAGTTGAGGGGGAAATGTGTACAGAGGAATTTGAGGTAATTTACAGCAGTGGTCCCCAACCTCCGGGCCGCGCAAGAAAAAAACATTTATTTAAGCTTTAATTATTATATGAAACTGAATGAGCTTTTATTTTGAAACGTGTTTTATTTTGAAAAATGACCGGATTCTCTCTGTTACATCTCGGTCACTTGAGTGGCAAAATTTAACCCAGCTAGCAAAATGAGTAAGAAACAGACGTCTTTGGAAAGTTTCCTTGTGAAGGTGAAAATGAACAGTGAAGAGAAAGAAGAACAGCCAACGACTTCCAAGTAAAAGAAAGCTTTTAACAGACAATACCAGGAGTCCTACTGAAATATGGATTTATCACAACAGGTGATTCTTATGTACCAATCCCGGTCTGAGTGAGTTTTTTTTTTTTTTTTGTTCTTCATTTAATGGGTTCAGGGGATGTTACCAGAGACTTTGATGTTATATTCAGGTAAAATTGTCCAGCGTTGACTGGTCTGCAGTTACAAAAAGGTTGGGGACCACTGATCTACAGGACAATGTTGAGACCAGCTAATTTGTTAAAAAACATCTGAAAGCAACAGTAAAATGCTTCTCCAGGAGCCTTTAGCTCTGCCCAGGAACTCAGGCAGTAAAGAAAATAACACTTGAGCCAAATGCATCTCCTTTCCTTTCAGCGCGAGTCTTTTCCTGTGGATGTCATTCTGAAATGATTACAGGCTTTTGGAGACGTGCTGGGTGCAGAGCTACTCTACCGGAGTACCAGAGATTAAAATCAAATTACTGAAAATGAGCATAATATGGCCACTTTTAGGAGTATATAATTTATGGATGACCTCACCTTGGAAATTGCAGCACACATCAAAAGGCTGGCGTAAGATGTAGCATAGCAACAAGTCTTAACGTCTAGGAGGAAACACAAGAGCAACCTAAAAGAGGACGGAAAAAGTCTGAAGGACTCCAGGTGTCATAGATGTGGCAAAGAGTTGCACAGAAACAAATCCAGTTGTATGGAAAATTGGAAAATGTTTCTCAGTGTTGCAAAAGAAATCACCTGATATCGAGGAAAGCTTTCACCTTGCAGCCTAAATAAATCAGAGCCGTGTAATGAAACTGAAGACGTCCGAAGCACTTAGGCCAACGAGTAACGTAGTTAAATGGAGCTGACCCCCGGACAGTCAAGGCAGCGCACTAAACGCTGTAGGACGGTTTACAGCAGTGCACTTCATAAAAACAGGAAATATATCTTAGGTAGGTGGAAGATGGCCTTTAGTCAGTAACCTGCCAGGTGGAGAGATTGCATTGGAGATGGGGTTAATTAGCTTTCACTGAAGACATAAGTCTGAAACACGTCTAAATGTTTAATGCGTGTGCTCAGTAAAGACACATTAAATTATAATGGTGTGCTATCAGCTTTAGCACAATGTTTTTGTTTTTAATTGTGACGTAGATGAAGATAAGATCACGTTTTATGGCAAATTAATGCAGAGAACCAGTTTTTATTTTGTCATGTCATTGTCTATCTCTATAGCATTTTATATGGAATACATTTATTTTTATAGGCCATAGATCTCTTTGACAATACCCTGAACTCAACCTAACAGCAGTGTGAAAGACTGATAAAGTCGCGGTCTTCATCATGCTCCAAACACTTCCCCAGGGAAGCATTAACCTCAACTGGCTCCTCTCGATGTTGAAGAGCAGCGACTCTACTCCGACTCTCTCCCAGATGATTGAACGTCTCACCCGATGTAAAGAGAGTCAAGCCGCCCTGCGGGAGAAACTCATTTCAGCGACTCGTTCTCTCGGTCACTACCCACAGTTCATGACCATCTGGGAGGGTTGGAACAAAGACGACGGTAAACAGAGATTCCCGCCTTTTGGCTCGACTCTCTCTTCACCGCAACAGACTGGTACACCGTCTGCAGCGACAGCAGACGCTGGAGCGATTCGCCCGTCGATCCCCCGCTCCATTCTTCCCTCGCTTGTGAACAAGAGCCCTGAACACTGAAACTCCTCCACTTGTATTTGCTTCAGCAGAACATACGATATGAGTTTGTGCTCAGTCAACATGTAGAAATCATCATAACCCTACTTGTTTTATTCTACAATATTTCACAGCAGCTTCTGTACAACAGCTCTGATCTCTGCCCTGCAGCCAATCATTTAGTTTACTAATTACACTTCGATGAGACAACAAGATGTTAATAGTTAATGAAATTACTTCCGCCGTTCCATGTACATAAATTTCACCCAGTTCTTTGCTCAGTTTTTCCAGCACAGATTCTCTTCCTGTGTAATGCCAAAGCTGTGTAAATAAGTTCAAGAGAGAAAGACGATCATTCCTCGGCACACAAGTGAAAGCAGACTTTTAACATTTATATGTAAGTTGATGAAGCTGTGACATCATCAAGCTTTGTTTGGCTCCTTCCAAATCCGATTGCTTTGCCTGCGTATTAAGAAAAGAAAACACACAAATGTGAACGGGTTCTAAACAAGCATTTTATCTCTGCGTCTCACAAGCAAATGACAAACATCTATGAAGAGTCAAATGAACTGTAAAAACAAAAACCAAAGACTGGGCCATCAACACGTGTGCCCAGATACCTTGGTTCAGGAGTTAGATGGAAACCATTGATGTCAAGATGATAAAGCTCCTCACAGTGCACAGTTCACCTTAAGTGTCCTGAGACTTTACAGTAAGTGGAAGAGGAGAACAAGAGAGCCTCAAAGCCACCATCCAAGATGAAACAACAAAGATCAAGGAAAACATCTGAAAGATGGCCCCCAATTGTGAGCTGTACATACCTCAGGCAACAGAAACCCAATGAGGCTAAGCGGAGTAAAAAGGAGCCACCATTGACGGACAAGTCCTTGCACAGCATGTAGCACCAGTAGACCTGATACAGACAAGTCCTGCCAGTGACTAGAAAAGGATGGTCTGAAATATAACACAGAGGAACTACTCATGTCATCATGATGTTGCAGTTGTTGGCAAACTCCAGAAGTGTCACAGTCTGCTCTGCTGCTCAGCCACACCCCTCGTCAGCCTACAGCTTTCACCTGCTGCTCTCACCTGCTCTCCATCCCCAATCAAGCCAGGATATATGCAGCCTCACTCCACTCACTCTCTGCTAGATTGTCTTTGCTCTCATGCCTGACTCTCCAGCATGTATTTCTGGATTGCTTACCTGGTATCGACCCAACTTGCCTCTGACCATCGATTCTGTCCCAGGGTGGATCCTCCAGCCTT
This sequence comes from Hirundichthys speculiger, assembly GCA_018398805.1. Lineage (NCBI taxonomy): Eukaryota > Metazoa > Chordata > Actinopteri > Beloniformes > Exocoetidae > Hirundichthys > Hirundichthys speculiger. The sequence goes on from JAGFBZ010002351.1 coordinate 102,581, forward strand.
CTGTCCCAGACCACGAGTATTGCCTGCCCTCCCCTCTGTCACCCTTGTTTTTAAGACCTTAAGATTAAGATTTTAAGACCTTGTTGAGCCTGTTGGAAGACTTTTGGACTGGCACCTGCCACACACACCCCCGCTCCCTGCCTGCCATACCCCCCTTTGGATCCATTTCTCTGCTGCCACCATCTGATCAGGTGTTGTGTCTGCAAATCTGTCAGGAACTATTACTATGTTGGTTGTGCTGCTATTGGGTCCATTCCACACCTGTTACAAGAAGTTGTACCAAGGTCTAGCACCAGAAGCTTGAAAAATACCAATGGTTAAAAGCTGACGTACATAACATGTGGAGCGTGAAGGCAGCAGTGACTGTGAACCTTGGAATGAACTGTATTATGACCAAGATCATGATTCGTATTACCAATTGGATTATACATGAATTATAGTGAAGTGGAACACCACTTGGACTTCATTGCATTATATTTAACTTTTTTAACTAACAATGTTTTTGTTTAAAGTGCCTTTAGATGACTTTGTTGTGAATTGGTGCTATATAAACCAGAAAAGCACTCGGAGAGTGCAGACCTCCACCAAGCACAACAATTACCCCATATAGCGATTTACAGATTGGGATAAAATCCGCATTCCGGATCAGATCTGGATCAGCCTTTGAAATTTGATAGAGGTTTCATTGTCAATCCCTGAGTCAAATTTAATGAGTTTTGGGCAATAATTAACGGAGATATTGAGAAACAAAATTTTCGGCCCCATTGACCGCAATGTTATCGAAAATTTGAAAGTGATCCAGAATCCAGGATTTCTTCCAGATCACTCCCAAAGTAAAAACCGGTTCTTCCTTTTCACATTTCTGACAACTCCTGAAAATTTCATCAAAATCCATCCATAACTTTTTGAGTTATCTTGAACACAGACAGACAGATAAACGTCAGCAAAACATAACTTTTTTGGTGGAGGTAATAACAGTGGTTGAATATTCAGAGAGTGGCTCCAGATAATATATAGAATAATGTAAAATGCATTAATGGTAATCAATAATCCAACTGAATTAAGTGAGATTTAGTTACCACGATAAAAACAACTATGACAGTAGCAGCTCAAGATGTTGAATCAAAGGTGGGTTTCCATTAGCAGGGGTTATATGGGGCTGCCTTGGGTTAGATACATTAATGTGGCCCTGATGAACTGCTGGGTGGGCTGATGCCTTCTAGGTCTCTCCCTGACCTTCACTAATGTAAACCCTATTTCCCATTTAGGTCCCATTCAGTGACTGTATGGAGCAGAAAGCCATCAGATGTAAAAGAATATCAAGTATCGACAGCTTCTTTACTAAACTCCATAAGTGGCTTTGATTTCATTCCATTCTTTGGTATAAAGTAGTTATATTCGTCTACTGAGATGAAAAACTTCTGTGAACTGGCTCCAAGCCAATAAACAAAGAAAACTCAGGATACTCACACAGAACTGTTAACTGATAACAAGCCGCACTGAAAATAAACAGAAATGGATTAGAACACCACAGCGTTATCTCCTTTCCAAATGTTCTCTCAACTAAGTTTTTTTTTTTTTTCTTTCTTTTGTTTTGTTTTTTAACCAAGCAGATTCTGAATGTGTGTTGCACAGTCTCTGGATGGGTCCATCCAGGCGGCCTTCAGTGTTTACACTCTCCTCTGGTCCGAACGGCTGTCAATGACCAATCATGATAGGACTTGGCAATTTGCTCGACTCCCTACAGTCAATTACCTTTTGCACCGTCACACCCCAAAACTCCATCAATGGAGGGACGTCAACGGGTAGATCTGATCGGCGAATATATTAGCTTTGATTTTGGGGGACTAGAATTAATAAGTATGTACTGTGTCGTTACTGATCAGACAGAGACCCAGCTGATGAATCCGGTCTTCTTACGATGTGACAGACGGCCGAGGATCCATCAGCCAAAGCATCCTTTAAAGCGCGCACACGCACACATGATAGTCATTTGTAATTCTCCTCCAGTTTATCCTTTGATTACTAGCCATGACACTTCTACACGAGGGAGCGCCCTAAAGCAATCAACGCACATGCGCCGCTATTTACATTGGAATGATAAGCTCGTTAACTCTCTGTGGTTGATCGGTATCGCCCTCAGCCGCAATTCCCCAGTCAAGCATTTGTCCTGGCTGAGATATCAGCAATCACCATTTTAAATGAGGAAGGGCGATATTAAATGCTAATTCAGCAGCTCCGATCAATACTCGTCCCCCAGGGGAACAAAGTAAAGCAGTGCCTGGTACAAACTGCTGTCCTTGAGCGTTTGGTGAAATTCATGACATTTCTGTCCAAAACACACCATCATGGAATGTAAAATAAAAATAAATTGTAGTTGGCTGATTCCACAGATATTTAACATCTCTCCACTGTGCTTCACGAAACTTCTAATACTCATTTCTTCTTTCCATTAAAATAAGCCCTTCATGAAAGGTGTTGACACCCTGGACGTGGCCACACAACCATGCAACAAAAACTCCTGGAATTGGTTTAAAATCCCAAATCGACTTCACATGCATGATTTCGGTCTGTGTTTGGAGCAGAAATACCCTGAGAAAACCTCTCTAGCCAGGGGAGAAGTCTGCACACGGAGAGGCCAGAGCCGCGATTAGAATCGGTAACCTTCGAGCTGCGAGGTGACAGTGATAACTACTGCACCGCTGCGCTGCCTCGTCTCAATTTCTGCATACTAAGTTGCTGCTTTGCATCACTCTCCTGCGAGTCACTTTCAAGGCTTCGAAAGCAAAACACTGTTTGACTTTGACTTGAACGTCATTTTACGTGGCACAAAGGCAAGTCAGAGCCTGCCACGCTCAAGAGTATTAGAAAAAGCCATTGTAGTGGGAATGACAGCTTTTTATTTCTCCTTAAACCTGAGCTTTTATTTGTTTCTATGCTGTCATGTCCAGAACTTCAATAACTCTATTATTCCTTTATTTTCCCACCACATTCCTGAAATTAAACTGTTGTCTATTGTTGAAAATTACAAACTACATTTTACAAGGTTATCTGATTATTAGACATACAGCGATATTTGATGTTAATGATTTGATGTGTCTTTAAAAAGCGAGGGTCGTCCTCTAAGCGTTTTATATTCGAGTCAATACGATATTTGCACAAAGACTCAATGTTTTTCCTGAAGCTGCTTTCAGGCTGGAGATTGACAGTTTCTTTTTTTGATGCTTCCATCCATCCATCCATCCATCCACCCACCCATCCATCCATCCTTCCATCCACCCATCCATCCATCGATCCACCCATCCACCCATCCATCCATCCACCCACCCATCCATCTATCATCCATCCATCCACCCACTCATCCATCCATCCATCCATCCACCCACCCATCATCCATCCATCCATCCTTCCTTCCATCCATTCATCCATCCATCCACCCATCCATCCATCCACCCTTCCATCCATCCTTCCATCCATCGATCCACCCATCCATCCATCCACCCACCCATCCATCTATCATCCATCCATCCACCCACTCATCCATCCACCATCCATCCATCCATCCCCCCCCATCCATCCATCCATCCCATCCATCCCCTTCCACCCCCACCATCCATCCATCCATCCATCCACCACCCATCCCATCCATCCACCCTTCCATCCATCCTTCCATCCACCCATCCATCCATCCATCCATTCACCCATCCACCCACTCATCCATCCATCCACCCATCCATCCACCCCCATCCATCCACCATCCATCCACCCCCATCCATCCCATCCCTCCATCCATCCACCCATCCATCCATCCCCCCACCCACTCCACCATCCATCCATCCACCATCCCACCCACCCCCTCCATCCATCCCTCCACCCATCCCCATCCCTCCCCCCCACCCTCCATCCCATCCATCCCATCCATCCACCCACTCATCCACCCATCCATCCATCCATCCCCCACCATCCATCCACCCCATCCATCCATCCACCCATCCATCCATCCACCCACCCATCCATCCATCCATCCATCCATCCATCCACCTCCATCCACCATCCATACTTCATTTTATTTAGTCTTCTGGATTATAGGTTTCATATTACCTGCCAGTTTGTTGACGCCCGTCTTTAAAGATGCATATTTTATAATCTAGCATCTAATTTTTCATATCAAAGCTTCAGAACTCCACTCAGTTTTCATCATTCAGTCTTCGTCCTTGCAGCTCTGTGTTCACACTTGAATCTTCATTTGTCAGCAGGATGAGCTGTTTCAGTGTCTGCAGTTCATCTCTTCTGCTGTTATTTCTGTGGTTTTGAATGTCACAAGTTTTTGCATCAGTTTCTTCTATACCGTCTTGGAAAAGATTTTTTTTTTTTATCTACACAGGCGAATAGTCATAGATGATTTATGCTTCAGAGCTGAGCTGATGTCGTTGTTGAGGCGTTGGTACACAGGCGAATAATCAGTCCCATTTCAAACCAGTGCGGGACCTGGTTTGTCCCCCGTTTTCCCAGCCGCCCCTAAATGAAGTATGATTCGCTGGCATTAAGCCGCCTGCAGCCAGCACCGGCCTGTTAACGGCGACCTTTGGCGTGATTGATCAGATGTCTGATATCTCATCAGTCAAACATTTGCCAGTGAAAATCTCTTTCGCAGAGCGGCGAAGTGAAAACAGATGGAGATCAACAGAGGTGAGCCTTTTCTGAAAGGTGTGTTCAAGTCTTTAACTTGTGTGCAGCACTGTGTGACCACTCAACACATTCAGCTGCAGATAATATAACTGATCACAACCACAATAGAGGAGAAGGTGATTCTGGCAATGTCCCGCTTTCCTGAGCTATACAATATGAGTATAAAGACAAACAGGAAAGCTTTGGTCTTGAAAGAAATCACCTATACAAAAAACCCTTAACTCTCCCAACTCTTGTTTCTGATTGAGGGCATCATAGACCCAAATCCTCACTTTCTTTGCTGCAGCTCAACTCTGAATTCTCATCAATACACCTAAAGCCAGGGCTTTTATTGGTGACGGAAAGACTCATTTTTACAATTCACAACTCTTTTTTTTTTCTTTAGCCGTCACACTCCGGCGCTTAGTGGTAGCGCTGTAGCCTACCATGTGGGAGGTCCGGGTTCGAGTCCCGGTGGTGCCAGGAACGGCATCGGGGCATAAAACTTGTGCCAAATCAAATGTGCGGATCACTCTGCTTTGGCGACCCTGAACCAGGCCTTCAACCGGACGGGAGATAGTTAGGGTTGGTTAAGGTTGACCCCTCAGTGACCCTCGTTCTGAGTAGCGGTTAGCCGTTAGCGTCCCATCAGCGTTCCTCCCTGACTCGGCCGTGGATCAGTGAGTAGAGTCAGTTGTCTTTCAACCAGGAGTTCTGTGGGTGGATCCCGAACACTGTCATGTGTCAAGTGTGCTTTGGCAAAAAAATCAAAGTGCTACTGTGCATAGAGCAACTTCATAATAGGAGTGCTGCAGTTAAAAGTTTCTATATGAGTGAAAAACCAAGATTCTCCAAATTGAGAGTACTGCGACTGCTGTCTGCTGCAGGAAAACCCAAACTCTATATGTAGTATATTATGTGTATACAAGTCCTGATTCAGAACAGCCAACGATGACTGATGAACGATTGTTTTCTAAGCAACGAGGATCAGGTTTAATTAATGACCTTATATACACATACAAACACAGACCGATATCTGCATTCGTGCGGCGTGTTCGCTTGTCACCACCAGGCAGGGTCAGAGCAGCCGTGCATTACGCCGGCTGCACCTCGGGAACATTGGCCTGCTTGAATTGCTTTTGATTTATGTCACTGTCATTGCTGACGTGCAGTGACCCTTGAGCAGCCCAATGAAATATTCATACTGTATCTGTGCGGGACAAAACCGAAGCCCTTCACGCCCTCTTTGCTATTTACAGAAAACACTGGCATTCTCCACTGCTTTGTGTAAGGAGTTCTGGATGCACGAGATAAGAAACCACTAGGGTTTTAGGTTTTGGACAAACGATGGAGATTTGCGTAAACTAAACCCTAATTTAGCAAATAACTTGGGCCTAATTGGGTGTGACTAACAAGCCCTCGAGGAATAGCTATGCATCATTTTTTACTGAGAAAAAGAAAGAGGATGTCTTTAGTGCGAAGATGATCTATCTGAAACTTGACAAGACAGTATTTGCTCACTTGTTACAGGGCTAAAAGAAATATTCCACTATAAATTAAAAGAATATGTGATCACCAAAGATGTGGTTTCCTCTTGAAGTTGAGTGCTGTCAATCAAGAGATAAAAACAACAGCAAAACTTTTTTTTCTTCGAGCTTGGCTTCGAAACCAGATGGAGAAACATCTAATTGACATAACAAAATCTCTTTTATAAGAGCTGGAAAGAAGCCATGACTGCAGCGGACACCAGCCAGCCTGCTCTTGCTTGGATCAGACCATAAGGCAGACAGCTAGCTAACCTTTAGCCAGATAAGGTCCCAAACAAGTCCTCTTGCTAAAGCCGACAGTCCCCTGAGATGACTGCATGGAAGGTGACACTAATGCACCGGCTTGTGTGTCACAAACTGCTTGTGCAAAATCTTTGCGTGAGATCTCCACCCTGTTAAATCAGAGGAACTTTGAAGGGGGGAGCCATCAAGTCCACCACAGAGATGCAGGGGCGGACTGGTCCGGTCTACGGCCGTCGGCCCTGTTCAATAACCAAAAGTTTCAGTCTATCAACTAACAGCAGGGGGTGCTAAGATGATAATTTATCCTTTACAGGCCTAAAAACCAACAAAGCAGACAAACGTTAGTGTCTGGCAAGCAGAAAACGCAAGGAGAAAGGTGGATGGGAAAAATTAAAACTTAAGAAAGCCAAGTAAGTTTGAGGGGGAGAAGTGTTTTCCATGTTAGCACTATTTATCTTTGTCTTCTCTTTCGTGGTGCATGTTGGTGTAATGTCTGTGGAATAGGCTACAAATGTTGTTTGAAGGACGATCAGTTGAATGGTACCCTAACTAATCACAGCTGCATTGCATGGGGCAATTTAATTTTAAAAATCAGTATAATGTCAGGGTCCTACAATAGTATTTGCTAGGTAGTCTAGTGGTTAAGTGGGTGGACTCTGATATAGTGGTTTGTGGGTTCAGTTTCTAGTGTTGTAATATGTTGTTGTGTCCCTTTTTAGCCATTTCTTTCTCTCTATCCAATAAGGCCACTAGAAAATCTTTTAAAAACATTCTGATATGACATATAAAACATTACTTGCTAACTACTGCTGACCAAATGGTGACTAATCTACTCTGTTGGGTTCATAAATGCGTAAATCTGATTCTGATGGAGTCAGTGCCTCATCAGCCATGAATCTCACCACGTCACTGGTTATGAGGCATTATTTAGGTTTACAGATCATAAAATTTTCATTTCAAACAGAACAGGGATGTTTTAAATAAATGTATGGTTTATAAAGCTACTTTGTCATCTTTGACTATCTTTGAGTATTTTTGCAGTATCAATAAGAGACCGGTAGGATGTCCTCTTTTTGGGTTTCTGAGTCACCCTAGCATGATATTAAAACTATAAAATGTGTCCAACGGGCTAATTCTGACACAGAATAGACCTAAAAGGCTAAAAATGTAATGAGATTTAGGAAAACCAAATCTGTTTTATTCTTGTCTGTAGTCTAGGTATCAAATAATATTTGTATCTAAAGCGTTAGAATTTTAGAGGTATAAGTACAGGTTTAATGGCTGTCACTCCAAGTAATGCTAATAAACAAATGTTAATCAAGCATATTTGATATAGATATAGATTTTTTTTTTTTTCTGTTTAAAATGCAAGCATATACGTAACTGTAAAATAGCAGTATAAAAGACAATGTATATGTTCATTTTTGTTTTGGAGATGCAAGTGATGTCTAGTCGCTCTTTAATATTAGTGTTCCTGAGTTCTTGAATAAACAATTGTAAATAGTTTGTATGCGCAGGTGTTGTTATGACAATATATCTCTAAAGCACCACCCCCCCTCCCAGTTATTGGTGGGTCTACTTGGGGGGGAAAGTCCAGGTCTGTTTTTTAGTTCCAGTCCATCCCTGCAGAGATGAGTGAAAGGTGGATTTGGATAAAAAGGAACCAGAAGATGGAGCAATGACATTGGGACACAAGTTGGGGCCTGATCAATACCAGCTGGGCTGCCTGATAGATGAGCAATGAACTGTATTCATGTAGCACTTTTCCAATCTTCTTGACCATTCAAAGCAGTTTATGCTACAGGCCACATTCACCCATTCACTCCCACAGTCATACAGCACTCTCACAGTCCACTGAGATCTACTGAGGGTGTCCCATGCTGAAGACTGCTCACTGATGACGTCTCCTGGTGCTTCTACAGATGTTAATACATCATGCAAGGTTTGAAGTGAGAGCTGGACTGGGAGAAAAATCAGGTCCCAGAGTGACTCCCTCTCAGTCAGTGTTGTGGAACACCCATCACTCCTCCTCCTCAGTCCCCTTGTTAAAGACAAGTATACTAGTGTGAGCGCAGGAGTATATGCACTTCTAGGTGACTACCTGATAATCAGAAATATCAGTGCACTTACTTCCTCTTGGCTCACTCACGTAAAATCAAATTTTTCTTTTTACTTTACAGTTAACTTCTGCTAACTTACTTGGGACAGATTTACTTCCATTTGGCTGTTTCTGGTGTTTACTGAGCATGTGTCAAAATTGATTCATCTTCTTGCCCTCAGGTATGGCTCAGTCATTTTTCATTTCATGTTCAGTTTCGAGGGGCCTGCTCCTCCATCATCTGTCATCCCATCTCCGTGCTCCTGGCTCAGCTTGGCTAATTACAGCGCTGACCGAAAGTTTACTAACAATTTCAAATGTTCCACATTTGATTTTGGACCCTTTTTGACTTCCACCTGGCAATATACAGAGGGTTCCACAGTGGCAACGCAGTAATTAAAGTACCAGTGTTTTATAAATGACAGCATTTGCATGGTGGTGTTATTACCAATGACATGCATTTACAGTCTGTATAGTTGGAGTTCTAACTAAACTCTTCTCCAATTGACATGCCAAGCACAAAACTAACACGAATAGAGGGATTGAGGGATGCTGGAGATGGAGTGGCGAGACAGGAGAAAAAGGGCAAGACCACAGAATAGATGTCTGGGTGTGCTGAAAGAGGATATACAGCTATCCTCTGTGATAAAAGAAGATGCAGAGCACAGGGAAAGATGGAAATGGAAGATTCACCTTGGCAGCCTGCAAAGGGACAACCCCCCCCCCCCCAAAAAAAAAAAAAAAAATGAATCCAAGACATTTGATGTGTTTTCTCTTCAACTTCCTTTCATACTTTTAGATTCAATTCAATTTTATCTACAAAGCACCTTTCAAACACAAGTGCAACTCAAAGTGCTTCACAGAATAAATCAAAACACAAAAGAACAGATGACAAATAAAAGTCAACGCAAGTTAATGATGATAAAATACACACACGCATAAAAGTGGAAATGAACAGGTGTAGTAAAACTGTATAAACGAGTACAGTTTAAAGAAACATAAAGTCAACAATATGGTCTTTAAAAAGGAAGATCTTAAGTTTAGACTTAAAAGCTTTGACAGGCTGTAGCTTCATAAACGTATTAATGTGATGGGGCTTCATAGATTAATAGGAGGCGGTTGATGTCATGATTTTTTATGATGTTACCTAAAGGAAGCATGTAAAGAGTGAACAAAAATGGTCCAAGTCCAGAACCCTGTGGAACACCGTAGCTAACTGTGGAATGTATAGAGGACTCACCATTTACACAGACGAACTGAACTCTGATAAATATGATATATATGATAATATATGACCTAAACCAGCCTTAAAGCAGATAGTACCAGCTGTGCATTTCAGGCCTCCGACACATGGACATACTGCAACTACTTTCTTCCTGTCAGGATGTATCAAGCTATGCAACAGTGATCTATTGTCATTGTCATGTTTCATATTATAATTCTCCTCCTCACATTGATTCTTGGGAACAGGTCAGGACTACAGGAAGGTCTGACCTATGCCCTATTGTTCCTCAGCCATGCCCTTGTAATGTGGGCAGAAAATTGTGTCTTTTCGTTATCCTGATGAAAAATTGACCAGTGTCCCTTTAAAACATGTGTTCTTGAGGCAGCGTATGTTGCTCTAAAATATCAGTGCAAGTGCATGGTCCCCATTTCCTCTCCTATTACTACCAATTTGTGATGGTCCATCTCAGATGCCTCTGAGCCCAGAAACGTTCATACTGCCTTTGGATAAAGCTTCTTTTTTTATCAGTAAAAGCCTTAGTGGCATTTGTTAATGTAGGTTTCCATAGTAACCGCTTGTTTTCAGGGTTATATCAGTTGTTGATCCTTTACAGGTCTTGATGTAGTGCCATCTACTCAACCTGAGATCAAGGGAGTTTTAGGTGAAGATATCTTTGGCATGCACCCTTTCCCTTTATCTACTGAAGTCCCTTTGAGATTTCTTCAATCATTCTGATGTTTCACATTGTAGAAAGACAAATATGTTAATTCCTTCCAGCCTTTCTATAAGTGACATTCTTTGAGCAACACTGATTGACACCCCAAGAATCAAGCCCATCATGAAGGTACTTTCATTAGCAGAGAGGGTCAACGTTCAGTGTCATACTAGTTTTTGACAATGCAAATAAAATAACCTATTGATTTATTCTCTTCAAACAAGTTTTTAAAACATCTGTGTTTTGGGAAATAGCAGTAACTGTACTAAGGTCTTGTGTTAAACATGTGGCGTGCAGGACACAGTAGATGTTTTAAGTAGGGCTGGGCATCGATTAATATTTTTAATCGCGATTAATCGCATTGTTTACGGAAAATCAAATAATGAATTAAAAAGTAGTGTAAAATGTACTTTTATTTAAATGTTCTGCTGCCATATGAACTAAAGTGTCATAACATTTGTTGTGCAAACACTTTTAACATCAGCACGTGTCAGTAACACATATTTAGTGTAAATCTCATCTTAAAAATGTAAAATAAAATAAAGCTTATTGCCACTGCCAGGGCATTAATGTCATCCTGTTTTTATGAAAATCTTTAAAAAAAAAAGTCTACAAACAAATTCCAACAAAATGATTGTGTCTCAGCACAATCAGAACATTAAAACAGGTAATTTCTGAGGTAACAGCAGAAACTTTTAACGGGGAGTTCAACTTGTCAGTTGTTACAAATAACCTTGTTTCTGTCAAATCCTCCGTCTGGAAGAACTTTAAAATGAAAATGTCTATGTTAAGGTTATGTAACTTTACCAATCAGTGTATCATTCATTTTTTCCATTTTCAATTGTCAATCAAAAATTTAAAAAATTTAAAAGTGACATTTTATCACATTTTTCATTTTTTAATCTAACACAAAAAAAAGGAAAAAAAAAGTTTTTTTTATATTTCAATTTTAGACTTGGATCAAAAATACAAAATGAAAAAACGGCCACAGGACTGAATTTGTTTTATAATCGAGGACTGGACTTTCTGTTGTCATTACACATCTGTGCCACTAGATGGAGCCGCACTGCAGTAACCAGCTAGAGAACAGCAGGACAGTGAACACATGGAGCAGATCTGATGGAACATGGAGGAATGACGCGAAAGTTTTGTTGCAGTCCAGAATTTTGTTTTCAGACAGAATTATTAATATTGCTACCTGAGTTGCTACCTGAACTGTAAAGTACACAGATTTTTACCGTTCTCCATGTCTGTTTTAGCTTTTCTGCATGTTTTTCTGCCAATTCTCTTCTGGTTCCGCAGCAGCCAGTAACAGACTTTTCAAAACAAAAGCATGTGAGCAACATGCGTTAACGCGCGATAAAAAAAAAAATGTCTGCGTTAATAAATGAATTCGATAATGCGATAATAACACGTTAACTTGCCCAGCCCTAGTCTTAACCCAAACTGAGGAAACCTTTAAGGGATTAACTGCAACACCTTTCAGTGAGCTCCTCAGCTCACTTAGTAAAGAAAAGAAAACTTTTCTTTTGAAAAAAAAAAGAAAATGTTCTCCACAGAAACAACTGGGGAGCTTGAGTGTTTGTGTGACTTGTGATATTCAAATGAGACTAAATTCATGAAAATTTCCTTGTAGGTGGTAGTTTTAAGATAAAAAAAAAAAAAAAATCTGCACTTGTCCCAGAAAAATCCCTTTAGATGCTCGGAGCTCTTCCTGTTGCTGTGGAACAGCTCCAAAAGGTTTTCTGGCAGACCTCAGTCTTTGCTTTAACCTGTTGATGTGTGCAAATAACATTTCCCTGCAGAAGCAACATTTAGGGCTTTCCATCTTCTTGTTCCTGCTAAACTTTCTAGGAAAGGATGCAGCGGGGTAATTAAATACTTTTCCATGTCAGAGGGAAGCAGTAGGTAGGGTAGAGCCCCAGTGGCCTAGTTAATTTAAGAAAACAGCCATGTGTGCCAGAGGTATTTGGTGTGACAACAAGTGGTAGTGTGCTCTGAGATTTTTTTTTTTTTTTATCCCTAAAAAATATGCTGTGGCTCCTAGGAGGTTGAAAAACTCTGCTATGTAGTAATTAACAGTGAAAGTCAGCTTAAACAAACATGTCCCTCATTAGGTCTACCACTGAGAAATGGATAAGTCTTGTAGCATTATTTCACACATTTACACTGCAGTAATTAGAAATTACAAAGTCAGATCCTCATTGCTGAGCCTTTTATCAGTGAGATTAATTACCTTGTCACAACAGTATTATTCTGTTGGCTAAGTGAGCCGAGCCACAAGAATGGAAAATGAAAGAGGTGAAAAACAGCCACTCAATCACCCCCAGTTTAGCCATGTAACTGTTTCAGTCTTTGCAAGCGATCGAGCCAATCTAAATAGTAAAATACACATGCTCTGGATCTGATAAAAGCTCTAACCTGAAAAATATGTAAGTTACCATTGCATTGAGTTGTGTTCCTCGCTCATCATATAATAATAGATGTGGCTGCTTGATTCCCCGCGCGACTCTACGCGCCATTCTCCAAAACTGCGCTTTCTAATTTACAAAAGGCAAAGGACGCTAACTAACACAACTACAATATACCCTTATTATTTATGGGGGTTACGTTCCTTTCTCCCCCCCGCGAATCCCAAAAATCTACCAATTATTGATGCAGTTTTAAACAGCCTATGTATGATATCATAAACGCAAAAATCTGCTTCCCAAACAAACTCTAAATACATTCTGTAACAAAGGAGATCTTTGTTGCTAAGGTTGGAAATGTTTGTAAAGGTGAGGCACTTGAAGCACTTTAGTCACTTTGCAGTTTGATTTGAGTGCATGTATGTTTGTGATTTAGTAACCTGTCCTTCTCTTGGTTTCTCCAGGGTGTTCAGGTAAAAGTGTCCCTGGGGGCCTGAGCACCATTTTAAAGGTTCCAGGAGAGACCAAGGGATGAGAAGGATGGGGGGGACTGGGTGTGGTTGGAGGTCTTTTTGTAACAGGGTTGTGTTTTAATCAATGGGGTGCATATTATTTTTGGTATTTGTTTTAATATGTGTAAATGTTAAATAAGATGGAAGAAGGATGGAATTGTTTTTGAAGGTGTTGTCAAAAAGGAACTTTCCTCATGGTAATGAATGTTTTAGGCCCAGTAAAAGGATGGCTGTGGGTATTTAGTGGGGGCTACTAGAAGGCTGAGGTACGACTGTTAGTTCTCATGGGTGTGTGCCTTATTTTTATGTTGTTGTTTTTTGTTTTTTTTTTGTTAAAATAAACAGAAGATTTATTCAGACTGTACTCCTGCCTGCATCATCCTTGTTTTCATCCAGCTGCTCAGTTCACAGTTTTACGTATAAATCCGCTCTACTCACGTTTCATGAGTGAGACCCGTTGCACGAATGTCCTGCTCTCAAGTTTGAGCCCTCCTCCTTCCACTCAGGCCTCCTCTTTATATTTTTTTCTTCTGATTTCTGTGAAAAAACTTTCAAAAATCCTTCAGAAATCCGAAGCAGCAGAATAGCAGATATGATGCTGTGTTCACTGCCTCCTTGTGAGCATGCTCGCTGGACTTCAGAGCGTCTCCAGCAGACAGTTACTGGTTAATGAGATGAGTTACTGATCCACGTTGGGAGATCACTTCCTAACATGGATCAACCAAACCAATCAAGTAAATAGCATCCATACATCATCTTAATGGTGCTGTTTGGAAGTGAATCTGCAGTTTAGGTGTGATAGCTGAACTTATGATGGCTATAGTTTGGCTATATTTTGGTTCATCTTTTGTTTAATAAGAACCAAGGTGGATCTAAAGAATTTTTTTTTACTAGTATTATAGTTAATGGTTCCCCAGGGGTCAATCCTGGGACCCCTATTGTTCAATCTGTACATTCTTCCATTAGGCCAGCTAATATGCAGCTATAATGTGTCCTACCACACTAAACATTAGTTTTGTGGATGCAAAACAACTTTCTTCTGCTAAACTCAGACAAAACTGAAATCATTGTCTGTGGCCCACAGAAACAAAGAGAAAGTATTATCAGTCACCTTGAGACTCTCTCTAGAACCTAAAAATCAGGTCAGAAATTTAGGGGTAATATTGAATTCAGACTTGAACTTTAACAGCCACATTAAAGCAATAACATCAGCAGCTTTTTACCATCTTAAAACATTGCCAGAATCAAAGGGATAGTGTCTAAACCAGATTTAGAAAGACTAATTCATGCGTTTGCCTCCATCAAATTAGACTACTGTAACGGCCTGCTCACTGGGCTCTAAACCAGCTGTAAGACATCTGCAGTACATCCAGAACGCTGCTACACGAGTCCTGACTAGAACCAGGAAATATGACCATATTAGTCCAGTCCTGAGGTCTCTGGCTTCCTGTCACTCAGAGAATAGACTTTAAAACAGCTCTACTTGTGTTCAAGTCTCTTCATGGCCCCAAAGTCCATCTCTGACATGTTAGATCCATATGAACCAACCTGGACTCTGAGAACCTCAGGTAGTGGTCTCCTGCTGGTGTCCAGAGTCAGGACTAAACAAGGTGAAGCTGCATTTCAGTTTTATGCTCCTAAAATCTGGACCAGTCTTCCAGAAGATGTGAGACAGACCTGAACTCTGACAATGTTCAGATCCAGGCTGAAAACAGTTCTGTTTAGATGTGAAGATGATGACTGGAAGGATTTTATCTGCACTCTTCATTTTTAATTTCATTTGTTTTTCTTTGAAATTGATTTTTAATTTAATTTATAAATAATTATTTTTATGCTTGTATGATTTATGGAATGACTCTGTTTTCCTTCTTGTGATTTGATGCATCTGTAAAGCACTTTGAATTGCCTTGTGTACGAATTGTGCTCTACAAATAAACTTGCCTTGCCATTAAATATCAATTTATTTATCAGTTCAAATCATAGTCCACGTCTCTGAAAAACAGTGGAGAGGTCAATCGAAAGAGTTTCAGTCCAGTTCTCACAATAAACCAGTCCCAACGTTCTGGTTTGAACTGCGACATCAACAATACATTTTCACACGGACTACTGAATACTGTTTCTTTTTCAGATCATTCTCTAAAAAATAAAAAAATAAAACATACGTTTGGTTGGGCCTTAAGATCCCAGTGGATCAGTACTTTCTGAAATACTTGAACCAGCAACCTTAAATCGTCCTTAGTTTTTTCCTCCAGTCTGATGCTCAGATTGGGTTCCTCGTCTACACGCATAGAGCACTGAGCTGCTGCTGTGTTATTGGCTGATTAGATATTTGTATCACCAGGCACCTGAATAGGTCTACCTAAAAAAAAAAAAAAAATTGTGGTAAGTTATTGCGTTTGTGACAAAATAGAAATTCTTTGACTTCATCAGTGGCAGACTTCACATGTGCACATGTTGGTGTTTAATGCAGGACCTCGACATTTTTCCTGCATTTCCTCAGTATATGAACACTGACGTGCAGGTGATCAAGCAACAGCATTATTAATAGTGTTATAACACTATAAAGACCTAGAGTGTGTACAGCTGGACTTGAACTGAACTTTCTCACTGTAAAGTGCCCTCACGTGACTATATACAGTAAATAAAACAGATTCGAACTGATATTACGGGCGTTCTGCCGAAATGAGTGAACTCATTTGGAAGAGGACCTTTCATTATTCCCAAAAGTGAATAATGAAAGTTTCACATATATGCAGAAGAAGCACGAGTCCAAATGAAAGACCTTAAACCAGCGAGTAAAAGAGGATATGTGAACAACCGGCTGCTAATTTCAATACATATACAGTCTGGAGGTGGAGAAAAGAACACTTGCTGTCAAGTGGGAAGTTTTCAAGATAAAATTGCCTTTATTGTCATTGTAAATGAAGTGTAGATATAAGTGCAATGTTTGGGGCACTAAAGTAACCGGGTGTGAAAACAACTAATGCTACTCTCAGATCAAAAGAAGACCGCCCACCCATATGTAACTGTTAGTGGCAGCTAGCATGAGGTGTCATGTACTAAAACCCTGTGTTTGGGTTTTTGCAGAGTGATGCTGATCATCTTCACTTTTTTTCTTGACTTTCTAAAAGACCTTGTTGCTGAAATCGTGCGGCTGTAGCGCAGCTGAGCCGCCTTGTCCTTTTTATTAAGCAGGGGACTTCTTTTCTCGTGACAGCCTGTCCTGTGAACTTTTGACATGCTAAGTGACGGCTTTGAGAGTCTAAAATGCAGCTTTTGGATTTTTTTTTTTTTTTTTTTTTGGCAGTTTGTCATTGCATGCTCTAACCTTGAGTTGAACCTGCAGGGACTCTCGCTCTTGTGAAGACTGACAGCTGACTTGAATGTTTTCACTGTGTGTATGGACTCCATTTTGTCTGGAAATGACCTTATAATTCTTCCCAGGTTGATAAGCAGCAACTATTGCTTTTCTAAGATCATTGCTGATGTCTTTCCTCCTTAGAATTGTGCCAAGACACATCTGAAAGCACCAATCTAGCAGACTAGAAAAACTGGATGATTAGCATCTGCTTCTGCTTATGGAGACCTCAGGAATGTTTGTGACTGTTCAAAATCTTGTTCCTGTTGTACATTTCAGGTACCATATTGGCTACGAATATAGGACGATATTTTATTCTAGAAATCATATTCTCAAAAATGGGGGTCGTCTTATAATTGAGGTCGAGACTTTTCTATTGTAATTACACATCTGCGCCACTAGATGGAGCCGCACAAAAAGTAACCAGTAATGAACGGAGCATCACAGTGAACGCATGCAGCAGCATCGGGAGCACATTACACCGGTTTTAGAGCCGCTGCATTGGCTCCCCATCCGTTTCAGGATCGATTTTAGGATTCCTTTACTGGTTTTTAAATGTTTTAACGGCCTTTTGCCCTGTTACCTGTCTGATCTGATTTTAACATATCAACCCTCACGGACCCTGTTTCCTCCCGCCTTTTAACCATACCAAAGCCTAGAACAAAAACCCACGGTGAGGCAGGTTTTAGCCACTATGGCCCCCACCTGTGGAACAGCCTGCCGGAGGGCCTCAGGACTGCAGAGACTGTTGAGATTTTTAAAAGAAGATTAATAAGTAGTGACACACCTTTTTAATCAGGCTTTTAACTAATATTTGAAGCTCTTCTTATGTTCTTATCTGGTTTTTATGTTGCTGCTTTTAACTTGTTTTTTAAGATGACATTAATATTGCTTCTTTTATCTTGCTATTTTAGGTTTTTATCCTATTTTATCCTTTTAATCTTTATCTTTTAACTCCAGTGTTTCCTCAGGGGTGCTGATGGGGGTGCTGTCCTCGGGTCCCTTCGGCCCGGCTGGTTGGGGGTTCCTCCCTTTGATGGGGGGGTCCGCCTGTCTGTTTGAGTCAGGGGGGGCCCGGGTGCTGGTCCCCCCCCGATGACAAGGCCTACGGCTCCTCCCAGTGTGGACGGCCCCAGAGGTGGTGTTTCCTTGATCCTCAGTCCCATGTCTCCCTATTGTGTGTGTGAGTGTGTGTGTGTGTGTGTGTGTGTGTGTGTGTGTGTGTGTGTGTGTGTGTGTGTGTCTGGTATCTAGTATGGAGGGTGGGAGGGGGGGCTTTCTTTGTAATTGTTTTCTTTCTTTTTTTTTTAATTGTGGTAATTGTTTTTTATTCTGTAAAGCACTTTGTGTTACGTGTCCTTGCAGGAAAAGCGCTCCACAAATAAAGTTGATTGATTGATTGAACTGATGGAAAATGGAGGAACCGTGCAGCTGTCTCGAGCAAAGGGGCTCGAAATCTGGACAAGTAAGCAAACAACAAAGGCGAAGTTATGATGCCAACTATGAATTGATGGTAATCAATGCTGCAGAGTCAACAAAAAACTGCCAAGCGGCCAAAAACATGGTGTGACAGAGCGCCACGATCAAAAATGGCAAGCACAAAAAGAACGGCCAAAGACTGCAAACACCATGAGATCTTGAATAACATGGAAACCTGACAGGTACTTTACCTAACGTATGGTACCATACTTCCTAAAAAGATGAATTCATTAATTGTTTAGCAATACAGCAGAATGTCGCCTCTGTGTTTTTCTATAATAATTGTACAATAAAAAGTTATTTTATGAATAACCTTATTAACTTCATCATATTTTTATTTTCCTAAAATGATAATTGAAAAATACAGTCATGGAAAAAATTATTAGACCACCCTTGTTTTCTTCAGTTTCTTGTTCATTTTAATGCCTGGTACAACTAAAGGTATATTTGTTTGGACAAACATTAACGATAACCACAAAGATTGCTCATAAGAGTTTTATTTAAGAGCTGATATCTTACCATTTTCCATGGTTTTCTTGATTATAACCTAAATCACAGTGAATCTATGTCGCAATCTCACATGTGGAGCGACGCGCTAACACACTTTTCCTCAAGAGACCCGGCTCTTTCAGCCCACAAAAATAAATCAGCAGCGCTCTCCTGCTGTGAAGTGCACGGACCTTCCACCTGCCGGCTGCTGCCGCGGCAACAATGATCTACAGCGCTCAGTGCCACAGGACGAAACACCACAGACCAGACTGCAGCGGGACACAACCATTCATAACACAGAACAAAATCTCAATTTTCATTTCATTCACCAGTGCTCCGGGGCACTCTGGAGCCTGGACATACATCACAGCTGTTTGAAGGACAATCCATGGCTCCACTCCAACCCTATACACTTCCCCACGACTCCGTGTTTCTGACTTACTGACAGCACGTTTCCTACTTTACACAATTTATCACAGAACATGCTTTAATGTGTTTCTTGTAGTTTCTCCTTGAGGCAACATGTATATAATTCACTTCCAGAAGCTGCAGATTCTTCTTCTCCTACTGTGCTGTAAAGCAGTTTAACAGTGATGACTTGAAGTAGATCTTTGTACCTCTGCAACAATGACGCAACGTAACATGCCTCACGGCCGGTGTCCAGTACACGCAACTAAACGCACGCATCGCAAGTATCCCGAGGCGTGTTTGTCGCCTATGCAAGGGATCTTGGGAAGGCAGGGTGTGCTCAACTTTATGCAAATGAGGGCGTCCAGAACGAAGGCGTTATCCAATCAATCGTTCTCTTCTGTCCTGCGTTCCTCCTTGTGTCTGTTGCATCAGTGCTGGAATCAGAACGGACTGCGTGAAACTTGGTGTCTTTCCTAAAAACCATGCAGGAGAAGCTGTTTCCTCTTTATTTACGATCCCTCGCTATCTGACTGTTGCCACAGCGGGCGGCTGAAATGGGTTGTGTGGAGGAGGTGGAGGAGGTTGAGAGCAGAGCTGCTGTCATTTGCTGAGATTATCAGGCAGAGTATGTTATTTATATTCATGCCTTACAACAAAATAACGAGGCCCAAATAAACCTCGGATGTGGCTGTAATGTGCATGCCTCCACTTGAGAAAATAAGAAGGAGCGAAGCCACTGCGTGCGAGATCACTCACGTGCAGCGGCCATGCTTAGTCAGGAATCTGCTGTACATTTCTGTAAATGTGACCCCGGGCAGCTGGGTTACATGATGTCATGTGAAGCATTAGTGCTGCCTTTGTCATGCAGAAGGCAGATAATAGCCTGTTGTAGAAAACACTGCATTAGCTCATAGAATATTAGACTTGAATACATTACAGTTGGGGGACCAGAAAGTGTCTTAGAAGAGTGGCAGGAAGAAGTAAGTGAATCCCTTGAAATTAACTTGTTTTCTACATCAGTTAACTATAAAAAAAAAAAAAAAAAAGATAAAATCAAAGCTAAATTATCTATAAATGGATACAGTTTAGTATTCTTAGCAGTCAGTCTGGATGTGGCTTCAACGATGACTCCAAAGGCACAGTCATTAGTGACGTCAACAAGAAGAAGACACAGGTAAAAACTAAAGACATTTTCATGAGGTTACCATATACAGCATATGTCACAAGAGAAAAACACAGCAGTGGTAGCTGCTTAAATACAAGAAAAAACCTGTTTTGTGACTGATAAAAGAAGAATATTCTGCACTATATTTAGCGCACAAAGAGCACAGCTTACTGGCATCAAAGCATGTGGTGAAGCACGGTAGAGGGAGTATGATGATTCAGGCTTGTTTTGCTGCTTCACAGTATGGACCATCATGGCATCATGAAGGGTTAAATAAATTCCCAAACACTAGTCTTTCTGCTCAGGGAAAGGAGATATGGGGGGGGGGTCTCTGAAATGTATCAAGGGTAATCTAATTTGGAGTATTATTCTTCTCCACCTTATGGTTTAATCCTTCTAGATCCACCTTTAGCAGCAAGAACTCGATGTAGCCATTTAGGGTCTGAGAAATCATCTTCCATAAGCCACAATGATTCCTTTAAAGACTCATAGCCGTAACTGTTTTCTATTCCATTATGGTTTTGAAAAACTGATCATGCTGCTTCAGCTTAGGACTGGAACACTCCTGCTAGTGTTAGCATGCCCATGAAGAGATGTGTGGTCTTCCCTTTTTGATAGTTTCTGTGATGGAAATATAATATTATCCTTCACTGGTTTGTTATTGTCTAACCATTTCAGTGTGAAGTCGTAGTTCTTGCTACCGTACACGTATTACGTCTATTACACTGAGTTCCTGCATGTCCTGCACAGCTGCAAGATGTTGTTCCTGCTTGCCACATTTATTTTGTCTTGTATGTAAACAGTTGCACTAGTGATGCTCTTGGTCGTTCTTCATCGATCTGCTGAGGTGGAGGTACGACCCCTATGCATGCAATGGATATTAAAATTCACTGAAATCTCGTCACTGCCAAGTCTTGTTTTTTAAGGTTATCCTCAGTCTCGCATTAATATTCTAGTCACCGGGTGGTTCAAAATAAATATTGGGATAGATATGATTTTTTTCCACGACAGTTTCACCCCCTTCACGCCTGTCAGTTCAGTTACAATTTTCTCAACGGTCGTACGGAGGGAAAACTGGAAAGTTGATAGATGGCAGATGCATTGTGGGTCCCAGAGTCATTGGAATGATACTTTTCACTGTCATCCTTCAGCGGTACGGTCACAGTCACAGAGAGGAGCAGCTCAGATACCTTTAAAATTCAACGGCCACCACCAAAACACCTCTTCTGGCTCAACACAGCAGTCTTTTTGCTCGTAATCTACACTTGGCTTTAGAGAAAACAACCTAAAAACTGTTCTTTTCTACACAGAGACCGACTGAGGGGTTCCAGATCTGGTTCAGCGGCAGCACCTGACTCTGCTGGGCCAGATACAAGAAGGGGCGGAGCGGGATAACCGTGATCAGCCTAATTTTTGGCGAAAAATTAAGCTAAAAATTAAAAAAAAATCAAGCTGTGGTCTATTGAGGAGACCGTTTCCTTCCACTGGGGTTATTGACCAAAGTGCAAAACGAGGTGCAACGAGATGCCAAGCAGTCTAAATTAACCCTTTAGGTGTCTGAAAATATACAATTTTGACATCAAGATTTCAAAAGGCTATAACTTGAAAGAAGTTTGAGATAAAGGTAAACTGTCAATGGAAGAATTGTTCAGTATGACTCAAAGTCTGTGATGGGAGTGAAATTATTCATATAATTTGCATATTATAACATCACACATAACGTTTAAAGTGGTTTGAGATAAAGGCATACTGTAAATGAGAAAAATCTTCTGTATGAACCAAAATTTGGAATGGAAGTAGATTTGTCATCTAATTTGATTATTGTGACATCACCTGCCCAAACCTGCCCAGTAGTCCTCAATTTCAGATTTTTCCTCAAGCCCCATACACAATGAAAGTTTTCATGTCAGGGACAATCACATCATAAAGTCATGAAATCTGGACTATGGTTTCAATATTTCCCTCTCAAAGAACTGGTGGCCATATCTGTTTGTTTCATTGGTGATGAAGCTCCAGAATTCATCATTTGGAAAAGGGATGAAATCAATGGGCTCAGAATTTGTCAGATCGTCTCCACAAAAATCAACAGGCTCATCAAAATTTAGGCTCCACTTTGGATACTCTTACTCTTCTCTCAAGAACTCTCAGCCTCCATCATCATCATCACCGTGATTTCCGGTGCGCCATTAGCGGTGTGTTTTTCCCGCGTTGTCAGGAAAAACCGCCATTGTTTTCAGCTGCTCCAATCTGGATGAAAAGACGCTCCATAGCGGTTTGTGGGTAGCACAAAACAAGTCAGTAGCCATTAAAGGCAATGGCTACTGACGCATTGATTGGTTTAACAGGTGTAACACCCTAACCACTAATGATATAGCAGTTAGCGCAGGTAAGATGGCGGGTTTAGCAGGTGGAAGATTGCGTTCTTTGCGAGGGAACGCCCCTCCTGCTACCCGCTATCCTTAAATAGCGGCTTTAGGAGGTTTGGCGGCAGATCGGGTCCTAGATGTCTTGAATCACCAGAGTAGAATTAAAAAAAAACCCTGAATGCGAAGCACTTAATCAGCGGTCAGTGAATGTTTTCTGTGGTGCTTAAAGAGGCTTTCACAACAGCAGTTTTAAACTGAATTCAAAAGCAGCATTTGCATCTTTATACATGAACACTGCTGAATGTTTCAATATCCTTAAACCCCGGACATAGACCTGTTTGTAGCATCTTCATAAACGCCGGTCGGCACTTGGAAAGAGGTTGGGTCATCGTCAGATTCTCCCAGAGGTAGAGAGCCGTGGACCTGTATGCACTGTTGCTGTTGATGCACAAGGAGTCCAATATCCTGTCTTCTCAAGTTAAGCAGTTCCCAAATTAGTGGAATGTAGTGGGGGTAAAGGAGAAAGAGAGGAATGGATAAAATCTCCTGAGATGGCAGTAAAGCTGCTGAGGTGCAGTGTTCACAACTGAGAAGCAGCAGAGGTAATGACAGCACATGCTGCTTCCGACTCTACAGTCTGGGGAATGTAAGAAGTTAAATAAATAAATAAAATCATTAAAAAAATAAATAAATAAAAGCTCAACAGTTTCCTGACAAGCTGAGTACTATGACCTTCTGAACAAGGATGGCTTTCTCTCAGTGTGTCAACACAGGAAATGAGTTCTTCTCACACTGGTCTGCCACCTGTGTTGGTGTATTTCTGCCATGGTGATAAACTCAGTCCTTCTGTTATGATTGGATGCAACTGAATCGAATCATTTCAGACTATTGGAATATCACTGGTGTTTTTCAGCTCTACAACCAAGAAAAAGTGCTGCAGCATCCATACAAAACTTTTCTTATACCTGCAGCATGGGCAAATAAAATAATAATAATAACAATATGTAATAATAATAACAATAATAATAATAATAATAATAATAATAATAATTATAATTACAATGATTCAGGAACACTTGTATTTAACTCTGGACACAGAACTATCTTAAAAATAGGTCTTCGCTCTGTATTGGGTTTTGTCCAGAGACAGCTGGTATAGGTCCTGGCAGACCCCAGATAGATCTTAGTTCATTATAAATCCACAATAATAAGATTAGATTCAACTTTATTGTCATTACACTTGAAACAGTAACATATATGTGTATATATACACTTAAGGAAAAAAGAAACGCACCATTTTCGTTTTCTCAATTTTTCCAAAAATATTATAGACAGTGAAAAATTACAGACTACAATGAGTTTAGTACAATTTTGAGTCAAAATGAAATCACTGTTTTCCTGGTTCCGGTTGATTGATTTTGATCAGCAATAACAATTGTAGTTTTGTATAATCACCTATGTCTGGGTCATGAGTAAAACTCAGAGATTAATTTGACCTGTCCTCAATTGTGCACAACCATTCCCTATAAAAAGACACCAAAATGGATAAGAAGCACATTTGTTCACGATGCCACGACTACAGCAACCAGAGAGAGATCGTGCCATTGGCATGCTTCAAGCTGGAAGGAGCACACGGGCTGTAGCCAGGGTGTTTGGAGTCCATCACTCTACTGTTGTACGCCTTGCTGAGCGTTTCCAGACCACTGGATCCTCCAATGACCGTCCAAGATCTGGTCGACCACGTGTCACAACGGCCGCACAGGACCGAGCGAATCGGCTGTCACATCTCCGTGACAGGTTTCGACCAGCAGCAAGAACTGCTGCTGAAACCATTGGGACCCATCAATTATCAGTGTCAGTAATTAACATGACCACCATTCGCCTCAAGGACAATCGAATCAAATAACTGTGTTTTTGTTTACTGTGATGCTTTATTGTTTGGTCATGTTATTGCTATTGAAACTGTCACAAGCATTGATTAATTGGGTCTGAATATCAGGGACAGGTATATGGTTGATGTGCACATGTAATATTTCCATTAAAAATAAGTAACCAAAAGAAAATGTGGTAAAAAAGCAGTGGTGCGTTTCTTTTTTCCTTGAGTGTATATAATTGCAGAGATATTCATTTGACAATAACACATTCTCAGATTAAACATTTTATACTTCAGAACTGTTTTAAAACAGCTTGAAGCAATGGAGGCACAAAATAAGCGGCATGAGAGCTCAAATCTATACTGAAAACCTGTTGCACAACTGTGTTACATGGATCAGATTGTCAGAGAGGGCTGGTGAAGGACACACTCACACAAACGCAGTCCTCTCATGGTTAATTCACTGCGGTGCCACAGATAGGAATGCTGAAGTAATGTAACAGCCAGGACAGTGTTGAAAATCAAGTTGTAATACTCACCATAGCATACATACTCTATAAAGGAGTTAAAAAATGTTCTACAGACTGTACAGAAGAAATATATGAACAAATAAATGAGACGCTAACGGCAGGCACCATAATTCATTTAAATTCAGTTTTATTTGTATAGCGTCTGTTACAATGTCAATTGTCTCTAGGGCCTTTACAGAGACCCAGAGCATGACCCCCGAGCAAATATCATGAACTAAAATTATAATATTAAATCCAAATCAAGGATAATGGCAAGTCAAAAACGCCCACAGAGGGAGGAAAAAAATCTTAAAGCCAAACAGTGGCAAGGAAAAACTCCCCTTTAAGAGGAGGAAACCTTGAGCAGGACCTGGATCATATGGAGGGACCTTCCTGATGAAGACCAGCTGGGTAAAGAAAGAAAAAGAGAAAGGAGAGACAGGACAGAGAGAGGAGAGCACACAAATGACTGAATGAAATGACTATATAAACAGATGCAGGTAGCAGCACTGAGGTGAGATGGTCAGAGGACTAGATCACTGGTCACCATGCCTGCTGGTAAATGCTGGGATGGCCAGCGGATGGAACTGCAAGTCAACATGTAACTCAGGAAACTCTGGCCATAATGTTCTAATGCTTCTCAGTGTCGTGTTGCTAACCACCTCTGTAAGTCCACAACTGTTTTTATCCTTGTTGAGGATCAAACAACAGCAGTACAAATAACAAAAACACAAAATCCTCTGAATCTGTTAATCACTGGTCCAAACACTTACATCTACATTTGGTCTTCCTATGAACCCAGTCAATCACTTTTATCACTCACACGTGTCTTCTCATAAAAATACGAGGCATTGCAGTTGTTGCATGCGCCTCACAAATGTATACACAGGATTTTTGGCATTCATTCTCATTTTCTGGCCCAAAATGTCACAACAACCTCAGCCGGGTTTTCTTCCTTATCTCTGGATTCATCCGCCACCTCTGGATTGTACTCTGTGTCATCTTCAGTTCCCAACACTTCCTCCTCTCAAGCTTTGTGGCTGTTTATTTCATCAGCTCCTGATCTGTATCGCTTACTCATGGCGCTGCCACCGAATGAACTCTGACCAAGGCAAGAGGCTTTATACGCCAGAACTGGGAGAAAACTGCGTGTATGACTGAACCAATGCTGCATTTTTATCTGAATGAATGGCGTGTTTCAACTAAGCCGTGGAACCTTCTTTTCTTGAGCGAAAACTTTGAAACTGGTCAGATTTGAAACAATAAGAACTAAGAGACGTTGATGAGAAGCCAGGTGAACCATATATGCCTGGTGACGACTGGGAACGGATCCAGCTCCAACCCCCCCCCCCCCCCACCCCGACTCGCCCACCCTTGAAAACGACTGAAGTGGGTATAGAAAAATCAATGAATGTATAATAAGTTTAACCCAATTTGTGACGTAAATTTGTCTCATCGTGAAGACTTCTTGTAATCAGGCTTGTAATTAAAAATGGAGATCCCACCAGTGCGCCTAATAATTACAGTCATCATCACTGAGGGGAAGCCACTTCGTAAATACTTCAGTCTAAACTGTTTTAATCTTCCTTCTAGCAATTCATACCACTAAAAGGGGGGGGGGTGGGCCCGAGGTTATTCAGGATTAGATTTACAGCAGTGACCCTAATCTTCTTCATGACTATGATACAGTATTTTTCTCTGCACTTCCTTTGGTTTTTCTAATGTTTTCATTTTTTTTTAATTCAAACAGTTCAAGTTCCTACGTTTCCCACACAGAGAGAACAAAATAACACATCATTTCCTCCATCAAATGAGGAATGCTCCGATGCCTCGTTTTAAAAAGCAGTCGAGAAGACGTTCCGCATGAAGCCTCCTGTCTTTGAAGCGGCGAGATCATGTTGATACGGCATCCTGCCCCAGCTCTGATCAAATTCTCCTATCACTATAAAGGGAAAACTATAGATGTCAAAGCCAAACACAGATGCAATTTGCAGACATAAAAAGAAAAAAAAAGTGTAGAAAGTAGCGTGGTCTCAAAGACATTTTCTGAAACGATACCACAACTTCTATTACGCGCCAATGCCACGGAGAGTAACAAGCTTGTCTTTTACTGACTAAAAGCGTGTAGAGATGTGTTCCCGTCACATCTGTCTGTCACAGCTGCCTGGCTGCTTGCTCCGTTGATGAGTCCCACCTGCAGGTGATGAGGCTCATTCAGGGAAGGACAGAAACGGATCTCTGTTTGTTGTTTTCCAGCTAACCTGGGGGCTTCCACATCCTTTGTCAAAGAAAACTAAATAGCTCTTTTACACCTCCACCTTACCAAAAAGACACTGAAAACTAAAGTAAGGAGTGAAAAATCTTTGATTTTTAATTCTTTGCACCTGCTGTGGTAGCTCACTTTTACCACTCTGCTAACAAATGTGTCATCTTTACTGAAAACTGCTACGTCATTAGCGGTGTTGCTAGCAAATTCACTTTCTACATGAACTAGTTAAGTTCATAGTTAATAAAAATTAAAATGAACTAGTTCAGTTCACCATTTCAAAAAATGAACTAAATAGTTCATTTTTAATTCATTTTTTTAAAAATTCTTTTTTAATGTTGCTACGAGCAATTATTTGTCAAAATGATTACCACTGCTCATACTACCCAACCACAAACAGCAATTATTTTATCCATTTTATCTGTCGAAAACTATTGGTCCAATTCTGAATCCTTAACCAATCAGGGTTCACATTAGCATTGAAGGGACAGCTCATGTAAAACTGTCATTTCCGTTTCAGCTTCTCTCGACAGCAGCCATTCATAAACTTCAGAATACCAAGCCCCAATTTTAAATGTGAAAAATCTCCGCAGCCCATTGAAACCTTTAATCACAACTGTGATCAACATACAGGACAAGGAACCATGATCCGATATTAATGTAAGGGGTCAACAAATAAGGTGACACTTGTCATATTAAGTTAAGATGACAGTAGAATAACACTTAACTGGTTCCTTTTATTACTTCTTAACAGTGACGTGCGGTCAGGTGAGGCAGGGGAGGCCGTGCCTCCCCTCCATCATGGAAAGAAAGAAATGAAAAAAAATATATATATTTTATATTTATTAATTGATTTGTACTATAAAGTAATTTTCCATTTAACTTCACCATTTTTAGATTATTTTTTTATTCAAAATCGCTGAATTTTCACATTTACCATTCAAATACTGAGAAGATGCGGGCGGTGAGGCAGCACCCCGCTGAGCCTCACCATGGATTGCGCAATGACTCGGCTAACTGTGCTGCCATGCTATGTAGTGAGACCAGATCCCCGTCTCTTTGTATGTCACTATTAAAATGTTCAAACACGTTTGCTATATGAAATAAGTTTCCATAGTTTAGCTGATTTATATAATGAACAGCAACTATATGTGTGTAATGTGTTTCTTGTGCCGGCGGGATCATAAAATGGCTGAAAAGAGGCACGGAATGAGGCACACACTTCTCCTGCCTCACGTTAGGGGGCTCTAGTGAGCACAGGGATTCTTCTTGCGACACATTGGCTGCAGAATAAGTGACAGCAAGCGCTGTCACTTATTTTTTATGATTTTTTATGATTGCTTTCTTCAGATACATATCAGGCTCATTTGTGGTGTATTTTAAATGGGGTTCGCTGTAAACCTGGCACGGTCTTGACCGTACGTGAACTTTGAAAGAGCGTCGTTCACAACTGCCCAAATGAACTCGTTCACACCCTACGCTGGCGAAGGGGAAAGTGAACACGCTCAGTTCCTGTTCGCGAAAAATATGAACTAGTTCGTGAACTTTCGTTCAATGAACGTGTTCAGGTACAACACTGGTCATTAGATCATTTGATCCTCAGCTTCATATAAGAGACATGTGGACTCTTAGATGTACCTAATTTCTCATTCTGATGGCTCCTTTCAATTTCAGTCACAGTATTTTGACTAAAATTTACTGTAATGTTAGATTTATTTTACAGTTTGCTTTGACCTTCTGGAACCATCATTTCCACTTTTACATTTGCATTGTTTACTCCAGGTTTGTAGTGGATACAATACAGATATGAGACACTGTTCAGATCAAATTACATATGGACGTTTTTTTACATTACAGTGATCCTTTATTTTTCACGGTTAATGGGGACCGCCGCCCCCCCGCGAGAATCAAAATCTGCGAACTGGAGCGGGAGCACCCCCAAGCCTGAATAATGTGTTTAAAATGTTTAAAAACCGCAAAAACGTAGCGAGGCACTGCAGCAAAACAAGACAAAGGCTCAACTGTGGTCTTTCTGTTCACAGTCACAGTCTCTGGTCTCTGAACCGTAGTAAAGAAACCGCTCTTTCATCTAACCTCGTTTTCATTCTGCCCTCCCACGACACACACACTACATTACCCATAAGCCCACACCATTACCCATACGGCCACCTTCTTAAAGGGGCTAGACTGGCTCACAACATTTCTTTGCGGCGAGAGAACGCACACAACATCCTGTGATGTTTCCGCAATTTTTTCTTGATTTTTTTTTTTTTTATATATTATATATTTCTGAAAAAAATCCGCAAATAACTAAAACCGCGGAACTCAAAGCGCGAATTGGCGAGGGATCACTGTACATAGAACAGAGGCTACCTGAGTACCACGAAATGGGGCTTTTTGCAGACACGATCACTTCCAGTGAAGGAAACAAGCCAAAACAATTAACTTTACAACATTTTCTACCTTCAAGCAACCATGGTTTACTACTGTGATGCTGTAGTGCATCACATAGACCTAGAACAAAGAAGCTACACATCTAGGGGTGAGTATTGGCAAGGACCTCGCAATACAATATGTATCATGATACTTGGGTCACGATACCATATTATCACGATATCGTGATATATCGCGATATATCGCGATATTCTACCCAGTTCATATCAAAATTAAAAGTAGAGATGAAAAATCAAGTTGCTGTATATGTTCATCAGATGATATTGATCATTCAGAGGACAAATTGAGTCAAAACTATTTGCTTTAAAACAATCTATTTGTTTTTTATTATTAGTGTTTTTGCACATTTAATAACTAAATAAAATAAAATGAATAGAAAAAAATTTTCAAAAAAAAATTGATAATAGGAGCTGAAAAATCGATATTATATTGGGTGGCCGAAAATCGCGATATATTGCCAAATCGATTTTTTTTTTTCACACCCTTATACACATCTATCCCTTCATAGCTGATGTGATGTGGGTAAAGTGGCCAACAGATCTTTCTGCCCAAAGATGATTGAAGGCACTGAAGCGAAGAGAGGAAGGACAAAAGAGAGTAGGATGTCGACACACTGAACCTCACATGAAACTCCAGATTATATTCATGTCACATCGGCAAAGTAACAGACCAACTGCAGTCGTCAAGACTGGCTGTGAGGCGAGTGATGATCCTGTCTATAATAACGGAATCATTTTCCATCCTGGTGGATCTACGGGTTTGTTTTTCTCAGCACGTTTCAACTGAAGAGTTCAAAAGTGGACGGTGTGCAAAAATAAGGGCCCATTTTCCCATCAGCCTGAACATCTGCTGTGTCCACGTGCGCTAACATGTCGCAGCCTATGAAGGGAGGACAGCAGGCAGATCTGAGGCTTGAAGAGCAGAGAGAAGAGTTTAGAGGAAGAAGCTGCATGCAGGTGTGAGTGTCTAGATGTTGCTGATGCTCACCCAGATAATGTCAAATAATGTAACACAAGCTTTTTACATCATGAAACTATCATGATACTGGGCTTTCCTTGATAAAGATGCACAAAAGACAGCAAAAATACATCTGTGGCTCTGCTGTGCTAAAATGAGTGAATAGTTTTCTTTTTTCTTTGTTGTAAAGTCTGTTTACATGACTCAAAAGTATATCAATAAAAATATAGCAGCTTCTGAGTCTGAGGGCGGCGAGAGGCTCTCTGTGTGCTAAAAAAATAATTTGACTCTGTGGAGAAATAATAAAAGCAACACTGGTAGGGGATTTTACCCTCAAAGCTTTATTTATTCTTTTTTTTAATACATAAAGTGAATAAGATGTGAACTGTATACGTTACCAAAAAATAGGTTTGTGTTCCTGCAGCTCTTTGCTGCGTGTCTTTCTCTGCCCCATATTCCTGTTTCTCTCCACTGTAAATAAAAGCCACTAGAGCCAAAACAGTCTTTTAAAAAAAAAAAGTTAATGAGGGAATTAGGAAAAGACAGGTGGTCAGGTGAAAAGGAGTTCTGCTGCACCGTGAATAGTGGATTTAATATCAGCTTGTGAGTGGAACATCTCTGGTTCAGTCTGTCGACAAGCGGCATGAAATGAGATTGGGCGCTCTTCTCAAAATTGGACAATATTTCCTGGTGTCTTAGTTAAATGTCCGTGAGATGCCTTGCTAAAAATACCAGAAAAATACAGTACTAGAAAGTCAGCATCAAACCATGTCTTTACATTAGTTTACAGCGACTGGTTTTAAGAGGTGGAGCCAGCATCTCAGTTCTGCTCTACACCCTTCTTCTGGAGGGTGTGCCTCTTTGAAAATCGGTGTTATAGTTTTGTGTTGCACATTTCAGAGGTTTAAGATCTTGCTCTCCATCGACTCGTTGAATGACTGAGGCTGTCACACGTTAAAGGAGAGGGTTCTCCTTCATTGCAATGTGACATGGTGGGGACCGGCACCCCCCCGCGAAGATCAAAATCCGTGAACTGGAGCCGGAGCCCCCCGAGCCTAAATAATGTGTTTAAAAACCGTAAAAAAGTAGCGAGGCACTGCAGCGAAACAAGAAAAAGGCTCAACTGTGGTCTTTCTGTTACCTTCACAGCCTCTGGTCTCTGAACCGTAGTAAAGAACCGCTGGTACTGTGCTATTTTTGGCTCGTAATTAGCGGCTAACACGCTAACAACAACAAAAGAAAAAGTCCGGTTTTCTCTGCATGGAACGAGCACTTTATTCTGGCACTGCAGGAACTTGTAACATCACACAGGTTGTATTGTTGGGCTCCTGTCGGTTAACAAAGAAAGTAAATCTAAACACGCTGGGCTGCTGTTGATGCTCACTACACTTTTCATCTAACCCCATTTTTGTTCTGCTGTCACACGACACACACACTCCATTACCCATAAGGCCACCTTCTTAAAGGGGCCAGGCTGGCTCACAACATTTCTTCGCAGTGAGAAAACGCGCACAACATCCTGTGATGTTTCCGCGATTTTTTCATGTTTTTTTTTATTATATATTTTATATTTCTGAAAAATCCATGAATAACTAAAACCACGGAACTTAATGCGTGAATTGGCAAGGGATCACTGTACATCCATTTAATCCAGTTCAATTCAATTTTATTTGTATAGCGTCTGTTACAATGTCAATTGTTTCTAGGCGCTTTACAGAGACCCAGAGCATGATCCCCGAGCAAATATCAATAATTAATTTATAATATTAAATCCAAAACAAGGATAATGGCAAGTAAATAAAAACTGCTCCCACAGCGGGAAAAAAAAACCTTTAAAACAAACAGTGGCAAGGAAAAACTCCACTTTAAGAGGAAGAAACCTTGAGCAGGACCTGGATCATATGGAGGGGACCTTCCTGCTGAGAAAAAAAAAGAGAGGAAAGAAAGAAAAAGAGAGGAGAGCACAGAAATGACTGAATGAAAGCGTGGAGATTATTTTGACCACATTGAGGAAGATGAGCCCGTGCAATTAAAAAGCAGAGTCTGTATGGAAATAGCCTAATGCAAGTTTGCCTCCTATGGTTCATAATTTAAGGCTTAAAACTGCTCGCTCAGATTGATCATTAAACATTACATCCAGGCCCAGCTGCTGTCAGTCATGTAATGAGTTGTCTAACAGCCTGTTGCTAAGGTAAAAACCACTGCAGGGTAGCTAAGACAGCTGGCTGCTGTCAGTCAGCCAGCTTTCAATAAAGCCGTGTTCACCGTAGGAGCTACTGGAAAGATTTTTTTCTTGTGCTTCTTCAAGCTTTCTGCCACTGACATTTATAAACTCAGAAATGTGCTCAGGTAGGGGGAGAAAAATTAAAGGTTTAATGAAAAGCAATCCATAATGAAAGCCTGGAGGAGGAGTAAGACAGTAAAAATGACCTCTGAGATTGAAGTCAGCATTTGCATTAAAGTTTTTCTACGACACGGATGTGTCCTGAGGGCACAGAGGTCTTCTTACCGGTAGTTTTGTTTTTCCATCACGTGAAAAGATATTTTTAAAAAAGAAAAGCAAAGCAAAATGAAATGACAGAATAAAGATCACCTGGCAACTCTACTCGTGGCTCACAGAGCCATGGAGAAATCCAAAACACTCATTGAGATTTACCTCCTGAGTCCAAAAAAGATCCATCCCCAGGTTATTTTAGAACGCAAGACCCAAATAATTGGATATCCAGACATTTATTCTTTAGCCGTAAGCCTTTTAATCAGTTGACCTACTACGGTCTAGATTATTTGTAAAAGAAGTAACAAAGGATTTTCAGGGTGTTTACCTTCAGGAATGTGGTACCAATTGTTACATTAAAATTGTTCTGAACACTATGCAGGTCTTACAGTTGAAACCACTTTTTTTTCTTCAAACTTAGAAGATCACGATAAAGGATAAAAAAAAAAAGAATATTTTTTCAAATTTGATGCAAGCAGCACATTTCGGAGTACAGTGCCTTGTGAAAGTATTCGGCCCCCTTGAACTTTTCAACCTGTTGCCACATTTCAGGCTTCAAACATAAAGATATAAAAATTTAATTTTTTGTCAAGAATCAACAATTGGGACAAAATCGTGAAGTGAAATGAAATTTATTGGATATGTTTAACTTTTTTAACAAATAAAAAAACTGTAAAGTGGACCGTGCAATTTTATTGGGCCCTTATACTTTCAGTGCAGCAAACTGACTCCAGAAGTTCAATGAGGATCTCTGAATGATCCAATGTTGTCCTGAATAACTGATGATGATCAATAGAATCCACCTGTGTGTAATCAAGTCTCCGTATAAATGCACCTGCTCTGTGATAGTCTCAGGGTTCTGCTTAAAGCACAGAGAGCATCATGAAGACCAAGGAACACACCAGGCAGGTCCCAAATACTGTTGTGGAGAAGTTCAAAGCTGCAAACAGATCCCAAACAGATTTCCTAAGCTTTAAACATCTCAAGGAGCACTGTGCAAGCAATCATATTGAAATAGAAGGAGTATCAGACCACTGCAGATCTACCAAGACCCAGCCGTCCCTCTAAACTTTCATCTGGAACAAGGAGAAGACTGATCAGAGATGCAGCCAAGAGGCCCATGATCACTCTGGATGAACTGATCTACAGCTGAGGTGGGAGAGTCTGTCCAGAAGACAACAATCAGTGGTACACTGCACAAATCTGGCCTTTATGGAAGAGTGGCAAGAAGAAAGACATTTCTCAAAGATATCCATAAAAAGTCTGGTTAAAGTTTGCCACAAGCCACCTGGGAGACACACCAAACATGTGGAAGAAGGAGATCTGGTCAGATGAAACCAATATCAAACTTTTTAGCCACAATGCAAAATGATATGTTTGGTGTAAAAGCAACACAGCTCATCACCCTGAACACACCATCCCCACTGTCAAACATGGTGGTGGCAGCATCATGGTCTGGGCCTGCTTTTCTTCAACAGGGACAGGGAAGATGGTTAAAACTGATGGGAAGATGGATGGAGCCAAATACAGGAGCATTCTGGAAGAAAACCTGTTGGAGTCTGTAGAAGACCTGAGACTGGGACGGAGATTTATCTTCCAACAGGACAATGATCCAAAACATGAAGACAAATCTACAATGGAACAGTTCACAAATAAATGTATCCAGGTGTTAGAACGGCCAAGTCAAAGTCCAGACCTGAATCCAGTCCAGAATCTGAGGAAAGAGCTGAAGACTGC
The DNA here is from genome assembly GCA_018398805.1 of Hirundichthys speculiger. Taxonomy (NCBI): domain Eukaryota; kingdom Metazoa; phylum Chordata; class Actinopteri; order Beloniformes; family Exocoetidae; genus Hirundichthys; species Hirundichthys speculiger. Next base: position 137,555 of record JAGFBZ010002351.1, read on the forward strand.
TGTTCACAAACGCTCTCCATCCATATTGCACGCCTCACTTTTTAGTTTTTTTTGTTAAAAAAGTTTAAAATATCCAATAAATTTTGTTTCACTTCATGATTGTGTCCCACTTGTTGTTGATTCTTGACAAAAAATTGAAATTTTATATCTTCATGTTTGAGGCCTGGAATGTGGCAAAAGGTTGAAAAGTTCAAGGGGGCTGAATACCTTCGCAAGGCACCGTGTATTTATTAGTATGGTTGATAATCCTTTCTTTCAGTTGTGCTTTTTAATTGTTGGGATTTGAGAATGCTGATTCTTCCAGCTGTGGAGAAGGACTCTGTGACTTTAGCTGAGCCCATGTGACTGTACTGACCATAGCGGGATGGTGTTTCATGGATAAGTGACAGCACCAGTGGAAGCGAGGCAGTACACTCACTCACTGTTGACGGACTGCCTGATAATCAGAGGGAATCAGTTTACTTCCTGGAGAACCCAGTATGGATTCTCAAGAGGACGTATCAGAAACTGGTAATAAGGCTGACTCTGTGAATAAATTAACTTTATAATGTATGATATAAATCTTAAGAGGAGTAATAGATTGATGTCAGTAATTCACATCACAGCCTGACTAAGGGTTTGAGTAACAGGAAAGGATACAATGCTGGATGATAATGTATAGTATGTGTTTTTGAATTATGTATAGAAGTGAATGCATGTATATTTATGTAAATGTTTATTTTTCATGTCTCGTTTCGTGTAAATATATTGTTTTATTCTGGTCGCTCTTCAGTAGACCTCTCCAATTAAGTCCCTACATGAGAAGATTTAAAAGGGAGTCGGCATAAATTATAGCCCTCAGACCTGTTTAACAATCCTTTTGTGCTTATTTGTCAAGGGAAAAACAAGTTTTTATCATGGTAATTATATGATGTTCCTCTGTAATCAGCTGCTTGTTGTCATGCTGTGATGTGCATTACTTCCTCAACATCATTACCCCCCCTGAAGATTTATAGCATTACATGAAGTGAATATATTGGCCTTTATCAGCTCACTGCCCGTTCCTGGTACATCCACTTCGGACCACATGGGTGAGGGGGAGAGGGGGGGTGGGGTGGTGCTATTTACGTGAAACTTTCACCAGATGTTGGTAACAACCCTTGCAGTCCACACGTGCAGAGAAATCAAACCACAGATGTCCGTAAATGATGTGCAATAATGTGAAATGACACAGTATTGAGCACATTCACAGTCACTGATTTAAAAGCCTTTGCTGATAAATGACAACTTTAAGACGCCACCTGTGCGGAGAAACTAGCCTCATTCATTGCACAGGTGTCATTCATCCACTCAGTCTTCAAATCTTGAGCTTTTCCTGGGAATGAACTCTGATCTTCAGTTCTGTCCACAGGTTTCATTTGATTCGTGTCAGCTGATCGGCCGGGCCGTTCTAGAGGCTTTATTTTCTGTCTCTGAACCCACCTGAGAGTTTCCTTGGCTGCGTGTTTGGGATCAATGTCTCGCTGCAACGTCCGCCCTCAGTTTCCTGAGATGATTGATGAGCTGAACGAAAGGCTGGGAGACAAACCGAACGGCAGACATCACTAACGTCAAAGGAAGAGAGCGGAATTAAACCGTAATAGAATTGGTTAATCATGTTTCCACAGTTGAAATGAGCATTATATGATGAGTGTAACACTGTAAACATGGCCATTCTCTCTAATCTATTCTCACCATAAAACAAATACATATTTCTGAGAGACCTTGCACTTGCATTACATCATCATCATTTTATCACTTAGATGCATACAATACGGACTATCTGTAAGTGAGACCAGTAACTTACAAATACAGACTGGTTAAAAATGCATGACTGTTGTCTTTTATAGAAAGATTGACTCTTAAACCCCATAAAAAACTGCTTCTATACCTGTAAATACCAGTTATTACAGGGACTGTAACCGCCACTTTACCAACATCCCAAAAATCAAAGGGGTTAAAAAAGTTGCTTCATTCAAAGATAGTGATTGTGAGCTGAGGTTTAAAATGAAACCAATGTTACAATGAACTCCAATCTTGAAATTGAACTTCCTGAATGATGAATCTAGGACAGTAGTTCTCAAACTTTTAATACTGCGTACCACCTGAGAAACCGTTCAGCTCTCTGAGTTCCACCATGATGACCAGTTTTAAAATACAGCCATATGTGCCTTCTCAATTAGCTTTAAACACACAGAGATGTTTATTCCTTATTGTGGTTATTTATTACCTGAATTGTTACTTTTCTAAATCAGACATTTACAACTCTGTCCAACAATTCTCACATACTCATACTTTCATACAGAGCAAAATAAACACACTCAAAAGTTGTTACATCTGCACTGCAACTGAATGTGCAACAAATAGTTCTTATAGGACAATTTCAATTATCTCAAGCTACACATTTTGTTTGAAACGTATTTATAATGCATTGTATGTTTCCAAGTTTTTTAAGTGAAAATGTGGAAATTCATGACGTTCCCCCGCGTACCACCAGAGAACGCTCGCGTACCACTGGTAGTACACATACCACAGTTTGCGCACCACTGATCTATGAGGTTAGGGGTTAGAGTTGCATTGGACGTTCTGATTCTGAGATGTTTCTTGCGTAGTACGATGCAAAAGTCCTGTAGCGTCTAGGCATGGGAAGTGATAAGATTTTTCCAATTCCATTATCGATACTGTTTTACTATTCGATTCTCTTATCGATTCTAATTTGGGCAAAAAAGGGACCAGTATTATCAATTTTTTTATCAATTTTTTTTTTACTTAGAAGTCACAAGCTTACAAACTCAACGGCGAGGTCAAAAGTGGCCCAAAGATAACGTGTTAACTGTTGTAATATGTAACTGTGCAAATACACAAGAATGTGTAACATTATACTAACAGATTTTTCCTAATAGAAATTTAAAAAAAAATCTCCTTTTTAAAAGGATATATGAGCTCACTAAGCACTCAAAAATAATAATAAAGAAAGAAATACTATAAAAAACAATGAAACAGTGCATAGTGCAAATCTGCAAATATTATGAAGAATTAACAATTCTTTTGCTCGTCACGGTCATCTTCTAAATGTAATGCAGAAGGTATTTGTTTAATAGCACAGCGTTAATGTTATAGCGTGTTTTACAAAGAAGCACATCGGCAGTGGGATAGGTACTTACCAGAGTTTCCCTCCGTAGTAACCGCAGAGGTGATTTTAGCTTGGCTACTGCCAGCAGCGGCTGGGTTGAGATCCATCAGTCCGAAGTGCGTTAAAAACACAACACTCATTTATCGTTATCGCATTTTGTGTGCACAAATGTTTCTGCATGTTAGTCGTGTTCCCTCCCGACGCTGTTATCTCCACTTTACAATGACTGCAAGTTGCCATCTTTCTTTACAAAGTGAAGCCAAACTTTGGAGCGCTTGATCCTGGTGGGAGCCATTGTTCTTTACAACTCCAATGCGCGTGCTAAACCGATGTAACTTAATCACGTAAGTGCTTTCTGGAATTGACTGTGCGTAACTTGCATAAATTACGTGAGATTCGTGCTGGTTGGAATCGATAAGAGAATCGCTAGATAAACTGCCAAACAATTCCATGGAATTGAAACACACAGAACCGGTTTTCTACAGAAACCGGTTCTCGATTCCCAACCCTGGTAGCACCCCTGGTTTGTTGTTTTTCAGACATGAATTTGACTTCTCAATCACTTTATTAAGACACTAACCGAAAGTACACAGGTGTAAAAGATAGTCACACAGTTTATTCTCCTCAGAGCTTTAAACTAATCCTCGCATTAGCGTCTTTAGCATCCTAAACTGAGCAGTTGTTGAAGAGCACGCTCAGAAGATGGTTCCTCTCAGAGATGTTGAGTGGCAGTCGGTCGTGCTGCCTCCTCATCTACTGCGACCTTGATAAAAGGACAGGCCTTTTTCTTATTTATCACTTACGGTTGAGTGAGATGAAAATTATTAGTTGAGGAAATAAAACCCCATTTCCTCCGTATGCAGTGGAGGAGAAACTGAAAACCTTGGGCTTCAGTGAAGAAACTCTACTGCCAAAGAGGTTCAATTCATGGAGGAAGTTACCACGGTAACCGCCAACGTGTTTAAGTTACTTCTGTTTCTGAAGGAGGCTTCAGACGCCTGTCTTTCATGTGTTTGAGCTACTTACATGTATGAAAGAGAAACAGTGTTTCCCTCAAGAGAAGGGAAAATAAATATGCTAATGAAAAACTGTGTCCTTCAACAGTCCTCTTTGCCGGTCTAATCTAACATATTTTATTAACTACCAAAACTCTGATTATGTGGGCTGCTGTGGTGTATGTTAATGAAGGAGTGCTGGCTTGAGTTGTAATGTTTTAAGCGATCCCTCGACTGGAAACTTGCAGTTTAATAGCTTCTGAAACAATGCTTTCACAGCGCGGTACAGTCAAGTCTAACAGGAACAGAGGTACGTTTTTCCTGCTGAGTATAAGTACATTTATTTTTTTCTTGTGACAGCTGCTTGGCTGCTACAATATCTGATATATTATTTATGCTAGCAGATGATGTTGTATATTAGATCCAGGTCTTATAATGATGAATTACAACGTGGGAGACCGCTCTCGAAAAAATGGTGTTCAGTCATTTAAATGTCCTGACGGATCCTACGTCTGTTTCAACAACTTGTCCTTCAGCGGTTTCAATTGATGGACTCTCATTGAAGTGGTAATACTTGTGTATCTTTTTTCTATTATTATGTGAACATTCTTGAAGCTTTTACATTTTCCCTGCAGTTCACCAGAACTTGTGACTGAGTTCCTGTAATCCAGTGCTTCTCAATTATTTTCTGCTGCGCCCCCCCCCCACTCCCCAGGAAGAAGAAAACTCTTCATATCTCCTGTTGGTTGTTTGCACGCATGTCCATGTAAAAAAAAAAAAAAAAGACACAATATAGCTAATACTTGCTATGCACGCTGTGACAATGAGAGCGCCACTGCCCCCTACTGTAGTATATGTGCAATAACACTTTATTCCAGTACGACAAAAAAGCATGTTCCCCGGGGTCACACAGGCCCCCCTGGCATCGCGCCACGCCCCCCCAAGGGGTCGCACCCCACTATTTGAGAAGGACTGCCCTAATCCAAACCAATAACAGCTTCCCTCGAGACATTCATCATCCAAACCTGCTCCAGTCCCTATTATCGGTCACATGGGTCATGTGGAGCCCATCACAGCGCACGAACATGTCATGACTGAGCTGAGGCAACAAGTGTGTCTACGAAGCAGACAGAGGCTTTGAAAAGAAAAAAAAAAACATAAAAGTACAATGTTTATCAAGTTAAGTCCAGAAGAACATCTCAGTGCTGATGGTGTGTTTACCTGAGTATGGAAGCACTTGTGGCATTTAACCCTTTAAAGAAACCTCCTCGTGGATATTCTAGAAACATGAGCAAACAATCTCAATGCTCTGTCTACTCTTATTTTGTTTTTTTTTACTTTCTATGTTCTATAACAAGGGTCTCCAAAGGGTGAATTTCAATTCCTGCCTTAACCCTCAATCTCAACCCTCAATCTCAAAAATGCGTGCTCCGTGAAGTGCAAGTGCTGTCCTGATTCTCAGAACGTCAAGTTGAGGGACAAGTTTGATGGCTGTATCGCCCTCAATATTGAGATTCTCCGGCACCACCCTTGGGAGTAAGGGCTACCCAGAAGGCATTACGTATTTTCACCAAGACATCATCGAAAAGGATGGTGCCAAAAAAAGCTAGCTACGAATGCAAATATTTCTGTAGTTAATAAAGATATAAATGTTACGAAACCATCGTATTGTCTTCATCACATATATATATATATATATATATATAGATATTAGGGCTGTCAAAGTTAACGCGTTAACACTTGATTAACGCAACAAATTTTAACGCAACAAATTTTTTTAACGCGCGATTAACGCGAGCCGGCCGTTGATGTACGATAGTAGAGAGGAGAGTAGGTGTTGCCTCCAGGCCTCATGAGCCTCGGGCCCCTCTGTAGTTTGTCAAAACAGGAAGCCATGCACTGACGTCGATGGCCATGCCGCAGACAGACAGACGTAAACAAACCTCCGTTAGCAGTAGTTGGGATAAAATGGATACAAAAGATACTATTTTGAATGGTAAGTTCAGCTTCAAAACCTTGCCTGATGGCTAACTCCACAAGACTAATGTCGTTTGTGTTTACTGTTGATGTGAATTTAGTTACCACCAGAGTCCGACCACTCTCACTCGGCTAATCAGAGCGCGGATGCAGAGAGCCCCCCCGTTTGAAGCAAACCGCGAAAATATTTTTTTTTTGTATAAAGAACATAAAAGAAAATATTGAGTATATATATATATAATATATATAATGGATTTGGCATTGTAGCAGTAAATAAACATGAATTCTTTTGCATAAGCCAAGCATTTGTGTACTCTCATATTAGGCAAGGCAACTTTATTTGTAGAGCACAATTCGTACACAAGGCAATTCAAAGTGCTTTACAGATGCATAAAGTCACAAGAAGGCAAATAGAATCATTCCATACAAGCATAAAAATAATCAATAATAAATACAATTAATTAATTAAAAAAAATTTATTAATTAAATTAAAAATGAAGAGTGCAGATAAAATCCTCCCAGTCATCATCTTCACATCTAAACAGAACTGTTTTCAGTCTGGATCTGAACATTGTCAGAGTTCAGGTCTGTCTCACATCTGCTGGAAGACTGGTCCAGATTTTAGGAGCATAAAACTGAAATGCAGCTTCATCTTGTTTAGTCCTGACTCTGGACACCAGCAGGAGACCACTACCTGAGGTTCTCAGAGTCCAGGTTGGTTCATATGGATCTAACATGTCAGAGATGGACTTTGGGGCCATGAAGAGACTTGAACACAAGTAGAGCTGTTTTAAAGTCTATTCTCTGAGTGACAGGAAGCCAGAGACCTCAGGACTGGACTAATATGGTCGTATTTCCTGGTTCTAGTCAGGACTCGTATTCACTGCCATTGACGTTTATAGACGTCATTTGTGTCTAATATTTGTCCAATATGTGTTACTGGAGTCGCTAGACAGAGCAACACAATGAATATTAGAGTTTTGGACATTGTAGTTAGTGCCCCGATCCACCAGAGGGCAGCATCGCCACTCTCTATGAAGCCGCCATTTGCCCCTCCCCGAGGGCTTCTGCGAGTGAGAGAGAAGATGGCTGCTGCATTCTACTGCAGATTACGAACGAACGGCAAACGGTAGGAACAAAATTCTTTTTTCTGAGGACAGAAGAGACTCTCCCCTTTACTCAGGGGGGCTTCGGTGTTCACATAGTCATGAAATACGATATTATTTTGGCTTCGGTAGATCGGTAAACGGACTCTGAAACGGGCTGGCAGGTAATACAACTTGAAAAAGATCTCTATAATGTAGATTTAGAACAGATAAAAATATGTGATTAATCATGATTAACTATTGACAGTCATGCTATTAATCTGATTAATTATTTTTAAAAATTGACAGCCCTAATATATATGTATATATATATATATATATATATATATATATATATATATATATATATATATTTCAAATCTTTTTCTACTTCTTCTTCATCGTCGTTGTTTTCTTGACAGACTGGACGTAGCTTTGGCGTAAGGCCGCCCCCCACATTCTGAAGATGTAACTGCACTCAAGGCTGTCCCATTTCTGAGTCACAAGATGGCCCTTACACTTACTTTTGAGGGCCAGTATTGAGGACCAAAGATTGAGGGTTAAGGGAGGAATTGGAATTGGCCCAAAATTGGTCCTGGAGGGTCGGCATCCTGCAGGTTTTAGATGTTTCCCTCCTTCTACACATCCTGATACAAGTGATTGTGTCATTAACAGACGTGTGCTGACCTTGATGACAAGATGATGATGGTCATTGATTAGGACCAGGGTGTGTCATGCAAAACCCTGGAGGACAATGGCCCTCCAGGACCGATTTTGAAGACTCCTGCTCTATGAAGTCCACAGGTTGACGATCACATGTTGGTGATTTTCCAGCTTGTCTCAGTGAGACAGGTTTCCTTGTTCCAGTTATTGATCATTCGTGCTCCCCTGTTCGACGTGGATATCAGTGGAAGAGAGGAGCAGTTTATACAGTCTTCAGTTTTTTATCCCTCTCAACATACACCTTCTCCTCTCTAGTTTCAGTAGCAGGATTTTCATAACCCCCTGCCAGAGTTTAATTCTGCATTTATTCACAGCTCTTACTCTGCGTGACATTTACTCCTACACTACACATGTTATTTGTTCCAACAACAATAGCAGGGGCTCATTCTACAAAGGCTTCCCCTCAGGGCGACATGTCTCTGTCTCAGGTTTCTAGTTCAGTCCTGGTGTTTGGAAGCCTCCAGGATGGACAGTGAAAGGGTTTTTTCCCTCCTTCTTTTTAATTGCTGTCTTCATTGATCTCAGTTCTTGGTTACGGTGGAGGAATGGTAAAAAATCAGCAGTGTGCAAAACTGAAAAAAAAGTTATTAAAGGAGAATAAATCCATGCAGGGTATAAATATTGTTTAATTTAAAGGGAATGGGATGGACAGTTCCAATGAAAAGAGGGATCATTTTATTCAAATTAATAATACCACATATTTATTTTTAAAAAACCAACAGTAATTAGAAACAAAGTGAAACTGGGAAGATTGGGATTTAAACAAGTCTGTTCACCATCTCAAAATAATTGCAAGAAAATTGGGGGAGCAATCATGGTGAGCCTGGTTAGACAGGAAGAGGAGCTTATGCAAATTAAAAGTAAGTTGGGAGGAAGTTGTGATTACCTTGTTAAATGAATATGTGCCCAAAAAACAATAACTGGAGATTAAAAAGAAAAACATACACATACACTCTTTCCCGTTATATTATTTTTAATGCTACATTTTTCTGTAATTTATTTAACCAAAATAAATGCATTAAAGTTCCAGCCCTAATATATGTGTGTATATATATCTATATATATATATATATATATATATATATATATATATATATATATATATATATATATATATATATGTATATATATCATACATAGTAGACCAACACAGAGGACCAAACTTACCTGTCTGCAACACCTGTCGTGGAGAACAGCTCCCCCGCTATCTGAGAAGGACTGCATTAACCCAAGAAAATATATTGATCAACACGTGCTGGTGTTTCATACTTTCATGCCTTTTTTTTCCACGTTAATGTATTTTCTGGATTGTATCCACGCCTTTGACAACCTGATAATCTCAGTCGAGTGCATCATCTCTTTCACCTGTTGTTATCTTATTGTATTAATATTCTGAACGTCCCAGTGATTAAAGCTTTCCTAGTGAGGTTGAGAGGTGGTTGGAGGTGTTTTTTCTATTAACCTCCTCTACTCAGTGTATACAGAATATATATTAGTTTTAGCTGTGAGCTCTCGCGACACAGAATTAATTTCTCCTTGTCTGACTGCAGCTGGTAGCAGCTGTCTGCTGAGGCCTGGCTGGGGGAAGGACCAGTGGCGTGTTTACACGTAACGTGTTTACACATTAGTCCCCAATAGTACGAGAAAAAGTTGCTACATTTGCCACGAGCACCTTTTTTAAAACAGAATTGCTAGAGGGGTCTGAATACTTGCTTGGAAATTGCGGCAAAGTTGCTAAATTAGCAACACTGGATTTCTCAGCAGATATTTCTGCGCTCTGACGTCGACGTAAGTGCTGTGTGACTCAGCAGCTAATGAGCTACTAGAGCCGGGCTATGCCCCGCCTCCCCCGCTATAGAGTGCAATTGTGAGAAAAGAAAACGGTTCAAAACGGAGTAGGTTTTTGAACTGATGGCGAAAAAAGAAAAGTGCAACCAAGAAGATGATTGCGCTGTCGTTTACAGTTTTTAATTTCTTGGTTACAGATTCTGGGTTTTGGATTTCAATTCACAATATGTTCGGCGCTGAATTGACGCCGTACAAGACATACTGGTCATTTAGCTATTTAAATGTACTCACTGAGCAAACATGCCTCATGTGGAAGGACCATGCGCAGCCATAAACAGCCTGGCATTGATCTGACCATTTTCTGTTGTATGTCAGAGGGACATAAAATTCAATTCAATTCAATTCAATTCAATTTCATCTGTATAGCATCTGTTACAATGTCAATTGTCTCTAGGCGCTTTACAGAGACCCAGATCATGACCCCCGAGCAAATATCATTAACTAAAATTATAATATTAAATCCTAATCAAGGATAATGGCAGGTAAAAAAACTCCCACAGCGGGAGAAAAAAAAAAACCTTAAAGCCAAATGGTGTCAAGGAAAAACTCCACTTTAAGAGGAAGAGACCTTGAGCAGGACCTGGATCATATGGGGCGGACCTTCCTGCTGAAGACCAGCTGGGTAGAGAAAGAAAAGAGGGGAGAGACAGGACAGAGAGAGGATGGAGGACAGAGAGAGGAGAGCACACAAATGACTAAATAAAATGACTATATAAACAGATGCAGGTAGCAGCACGGAGGACTAGGTCACCAGTCGGCATCCAAATCTACACACACAGGTGGAAATCCTGGAAACAACAGTTTGCATCATATACCTTTTTTTTTCTAAACCAAAAAAAAACCCAGACAAACATGATGGAAGCTCATGTTTGAAGAGCAAATGTGAAATCCAAACTAAAAGGCAGAGCGGAGGCAGCAACACTACAGGACGCACTAAAAAGCAGTTATAAGAGGAAACATTACTGCACTTACAGTTACTATTAAAAAGCTAAGACACAAAAGCTCTGCCAAACCCCAGCTCAAACCGAATGAGCTACAACGAGAGCATAAATTGACACTGAACCTCCACACACAAAAACAACATAGCTAAAAAGAAATTTGACGAAACACACATAAAATGCCTTTTTTGGTTTTTTGTTTTTTTTTTCTTCCCTCAAGTCAAACTATCGGGAAGCCTGCAGTAAACTATCGGCGAAAGAAAAGGCAGGCAGACAGTGCTCCCCGCAAAATAAATAACCCTGAAAGTGAGGAGGTTGAACGTATTGATTGGTTGAGTCAATGGATTTGTCAGAATCAGAATGTTAAAGGGATCTTTACTCTGGGAGGAGAACTAAAGCTGGCGTTATTTGCCGACAGTAGTTTGATATATTTACAGCAGCCCACCACGTCTGTTCCCCGGAGAGGGTGGGTGGACGAGCACTTGCACGCGATGCACCCGTGTTTTCCCCGTGTTTTCCCCGTATTTTCCCGGTGTTTTCCCCATATTTTCCCCGTGTTCACACAATTCCACTCCAGACACAAAGGATTTTTTTTTTCCTTTTCAGAGGAGGCTGAGATCATTCATGATAACTCATGAATCTACTCAGAGAAACATAGAGATATGCTTCAAACGTCAAACCAACACAGATAATTTACAGTCGAGCAAACCAGGACGTGAGGGACGCTCGGGAGAATTGTAAAGTACGTGCTTGGAAACAGATCAAACCTTTTCCAGGCGTTTTTAGGGAATAACCAAGGAAATAAAACTGAAGAAATTTTATATGAATTTCTGCCAAGTGTGTGATATTTGCTGCAGCTCTCATCTTTTTTTTTTTTTTTTTTTGTAGCATCTTGTTCCAAAAGAATCCAAAAAAAAAAAAACAGTTTGCTGATTTTACACAGAAAATATCTGATGGATATTTGCCCTTCCCCAGAGCGACTCCATCACCATGACAGCCTGAAGGGTTAGATACAAAGACGAATCAATAAAAATCAGCTATCACATATTAGACCCGGTTGACCTCTGCTCACATTTGTACATCACAAGCGAGATTCTCCGTTAGAGTTTCTAAACGTTTGGAGAACGGTATAGATTCTCGGTGGTTCATTGTCGACCCTGCAGCCGCCTTCATCAATTCAAGCTTCCGTCAAGCTTTTCAGGATGGTCTGGGCTGCGTTCAGAGGCTCGGGAGAAAAAAGAGGCTGTTGAAACAATCCTCGTGTAATCAAGCTTCCACTGAAAGGGAAAAGGGTCAAGGTTACAAGGGAAGGGAGGTCTGTCTTGAATAGGCTGTGAAATCGTGAGTTCTCCTCCACAGAAAGGAGGAGGGAAAAACCTTGGCAGTTATGCCTCTATTAGCTCTTCCACCGTGATCCAGATCAATGTTTAGAGGTGCAAATGAATACAATAAAACCCAAGGAGATGCCAGAGCCTCCAACTGTGCTGAGATAAAACAAAACAAAACAAAAACAACAGAGGAAGGGAAGTGGAGGAGGAGGAATACGTATGAACAGTTTTGGATTTGATACAAAAGTGAAGTTGCGCCTCTACTTAAAAATGAGGAAGGACTCCAGGCTGGCGGAAGACTCCAGATACAAAAAAAAGGTGACCATCTCATCTCAGTGCTGCTACCTGCATCTGTTTATATAGTCATGTCATTCAGTCATTTATGTGCTCTCCTCTCTCTGTCCTGTCTCCCCTCTCTTTTTTTTTTTTTTTTTTCCCGGCTGGTCTTCAGCAGGAAGGTCCCCCCATGTGAGCCAGGTCCTGCTCAAGGTTTCTTCCTCTTAAAGTGGAGTTTTTCCTTCCCACTGTTTGACTTAAAGGTTTTTTTTCTCCCGCTGTGGGAGTTTTTTACCTGCCATTATCCTTGATTAGGATTCAATATTATAATTTTAGTTAATGATATTTGCTCGGGGGTCATGCTCTGGGTCTCTGTAAAGCACCTAGAGACAATTGACATTGTAACAGACGCTATACAAATAAAAATGAATTGATTTGAATTGAATCTGGGACTCGCATATGCTGTATAACTAGTATTCCTTAGAGGGGCTTGATGCATCTCCCTGAAGAGTTTCCCTCAGTGACAGCTGGATTTTACCGCATCAACAACAGGCAAGTGTGAACCTGGAGGGGGGGGGGTCATTAAGAGCAGAAAAACCCTCATCCCAAGCATGAAAAAGGCTGCTTGCTGCTGGGGTTTATTGATTATTTCCATCTCCCAAGACACTCTGACGCTTTGTACCACGCAAAGTGCAAGTGCACTTCACCCAAAAAAAAAAAAGAAATGAAATCCTCCAGCCCGCCATGAGAACTGCCTTTTAAAAACTTCTGCAGACATCAAAGAACTCCCGCTAACATGAGACAGATTGCAGATGCCACTTGGATTCACGTCCGGCGCACCTTCATTAGATCTGTTCTCAGAAGTATGCGCTATCTCTGCCCAACTTGACTCCTACAAGTCAAACCGTCTCCCCCTCAAGCTCCAACGTGAATCATTTGTCTTTAGTAAAACACTTGAGCTGTTCTGAGTCCAGTGTCTTTTTTGAGTTCATCTTGTGCTGAAAAATAACTAGTGACAATAGTGCATTTTTAATAACTCTATCAAAGCCAGACTTAAAAAGGGGGCAGAAGCTGCACCTTTAAAGCTTATCAACAAACTGCATAACTGTTTGAGACGGAAATAAATGCTGATACGTTACTGCTCTGAATATCGTAGAGGGTAGAGGCATACATGGTGCGTGCATGTGCAATAACAGCATTAAAAAAAAAAAAGAAAAACATTGTTCTGAACAGGCAGTAGTGTATTCGGGAAACGGGCTGCATTGTATGTCGTAGCAGCTGCTGTGTAGTCCTGCTGAATCTGTCCTTCAACTGAAACATTATCATCTGAAGTACCTCCTGCACTCGTGTGAAAAGGTTACACAAAATCCACGGATGGAGTGCTTTAAAGTTGCACATTCATTGCAAGAGAATGTAACTCAGCACAGAAAACATGATGTTTTCCAAAAATCCATCCAGTTCACGTTGGCCCTTATGACCTTACAAACACGAGTTGAAAGAAAACAACATTTTTCGAACTTTTATTTGAAATGTCCTCATTCAAAATGTTTCTTCTGTCTATTTTGGCAGGTTGAATACCTGGGTTTTTCTGTTTGCTTTTCAAACATTTGTTTAAAAACGTAAAAAGAAAAATAAATTCGCTAATCTCGATCCAAGAAGGCACGCAAATTACAGATCTATATATTTAATGTCTCCTTTTCTAAACCTATCAAAAATAGGAAATAGGATTTTGCAATCAATATCACGGTTAACTGAGCATTTCACCTCAGCTTCGATAACTGAGGGACTGTTCTAGTTTAGTTTAACTGTTTACCCTCATAGCTCACTGATGAGGTTTTTGCTGCAAACATTTTTACCTAGTGTGGCTCAGGATCCTGGTGGCCTGGTCTTATTGTGATCTGAGACTACTTATTCTCGCTGATCTCACTTCAGTCTTGTAGGGGGTAAGTTGTAACTGCGATTTACATCAGCATGTTTAATAAGAGCTACGGTTTCTGAACACATGAGACACACTGGTTCAGTGCTTCCAGTGGGAAGTATGAACACTAATGAGTCTGTCTATTCTTGATTAAATACTTTCTATGTCTACTTTCCTTTTTTTGGAAACCACTACTTTTTTTTCTCTTTTTCTCAGCCATCTTTTTCTCAACTTTTAACGTCTCAATCGTTTGTATCTCTCACTTTATTCTCTCTACATATAACGTCTTTCGTAACTTGCCTCTAACACTCCTCTGTCTGCACTGTAGAGTTGCAATATTGACTGTCCACGGCCTGGAATGCGCAGATGTGGTGGAAATTTTTATTTGGTTTATTTCATCTTGTAATTTTGTTAACAATATGTTTAAAAGTGATGCCTTTCTTAACAAGACCAATACACATAGTCAACAAAGACCAAATGTCTGACAAAAGGCTAAGCCGGGGGTCGGCTGTGGTTCTTTGATCTGTGAGACACAGCATAGGAAGAGCTGTAACTTCCTAAATTCAATTAGCATCAACTCTACAACTTCTTTATCAAGGCAGAACTGTAACTTCCTTGAATTCAATCAGTCTGTCTTGAGACAAATGTCTTTCTGTCTTAACCACCACCTGCTGTGTCTATCCTGTATGCAAAACCTGTAACACCTTGCTGTCTGGTATAAAAATCAGCTTGTTCTTTGTATCTGCAGAGTCATTAGCCGGCACTCTGCGAGTGGTGGCTGGTGGCTCTCCTTGTGGCCACAAGTATTTGTATGTCTGTCTTTTCTTTCTCTGTAATAAATTCTATTCTGATTTTCTCATCAAGATCGGATCTAATTTTTTCCACAACAATTTGGCGCTGCAAGTAGGGTCCCTCGCTTGGCCGTCTGGACGGAGTGACCAGAGACCGAGAACCTCAAAAGTGCTGTTGAGATGGGAGCTGACTCACTGCGTTCTGGCTGCCAACGCTGGGATCCAACGAACTTAAGTCCTACAATCTTATCTGGTGAGAAATTCATTTTCAAAAACACATTTGGTCTCGAAAAGGTTCAGATCTGAGGTGGTTCAGCATTCTCCATAGCATTTGGGGAAGTTTAGTCTGCAGGAGTGACTGCGACTAGGTTAGTTTCTGAGATCTGTTCTGAAACACTCCTTCTGTAAAGTAACTCAGAGGGTTAGGCTTTAACTGTTTGGGGCAGGCAAACAGATTTTGCAAAGACGTTTGCAATCTTAGCAAGAGTATGCATACTGACTCATAAAGAAATGAGTTCTGGTAAATCCAAACCTCTTTTTTTTGTTCCTCAGAGTTCCAATGTGGAATAGGTGAGAGAAAGAAATGGTCGTGAGAGTGTTGAATGTCTGGACTCAGAAATATGGGTTTGTCGAGTTTGAATGAGTTGGAAAGACTGAATGAGAAATTGACTGAAAGATTTGTGTAAAAGATTTGGAAGAATGTGAAACATAGCGCTTTGTTTTTTTTTTTTTTTTTTTTAAGGAGTGAATGTATCTTTATTGTTGATTCTGATGCTATTCCGCATCTCTAACCCCTGCGCATGCGCAATAATATATATATATATATATATGTATATGTGTATATATGTGTATTATTTTTTGGTACCTTAAGTTTTTGTATGTATGTCCTGTGCTTTGTCTGTCTCACTAAACCCCAGAACAGAGACAGTTGATACCCCCCCCCCCCCCCCCCCCCCCTTTTTTCTTTTTTTTACTCATTTGCTTTTGGCCAAAGCAATTTACAGTGATGCGACCTAGATTTTTTTTTTTTTTTTAAACTGTCAGAACTGAAAGCCAGTCCTGATTTCAAAGTTTGTGTTTTTTTTTCTCCCTCCTTAAGGTGTACAGACAACACCATGTACTGTATGCAAATCAGTGAAACCGGTTTTCCATGGCTGCTGTCACTTTTCACAGCTTCCTGTCTGAGGAACAGGCAGCAGCCACCCCCCCCCCCCCCCCCCCCCTTATGGGACGTCCCCCCTCAAATCTCTAAGCCCAGAGTAAATATGTTAGTCTAAAAAAACAAACAAACTGTGAACCTGTTGTTATTCCCGTTGTTGTGATTTTGTACTAAACTTCTCTGTGCTTGAAGCCCCTTTATCTTCTCTTGTCCATGGAGAAGGTCTACAGCCATCCCCCCCCAAGGCAGAGAAATTAACTGAAAAAGGCTCTTCAAACAGCTCCCACGTTAGGCCTTTCCTGGAAAGAGTTCTCATCCCCCGACAACCAGATTGCTCAGCAGGTGGGGGCGGCTCTTCCTGAGACCAGCAGACGCCCCTGCTCGCGAGTCACCCATGCAGCGGTGGCGGTTGCTGAGGGAGCTACTTGGACCCATGCTAGCCAAATGCAAAAGGTGCCAGAATCCACTGGTGACCTCCCTCCGGCTATAAATCACTCAGCATCAGAGTAGACGCTCTACTCCACTCCACCCATCACCAGGCGAAAGTCATGTCCTCACCAACAGAGGGGACATCTCAGCTGAAGGAATGAGTGCTGATCGGCCTCTGGCCGCACTCCGAGCTACACGCTGCTCACACAATTGCTTCCCTCTGCTTGGTGAGTGACTTTGGCTGAACCTGTGTGCACCGATGACTGCTTTGGAGACTCCCAGGAGACACAGACGATGGCAGCCTGCTGCACTGACAGGCTGTGGATTATTTTGGCTCAAAAATGATCCTAATTTGGATTGTTGTCGTCATTTGGCCCGTTTCCTGGTGGTCAGGAGTTTACTCAAGATTGCTGCATGACAAAAGATCTCACACTGCAGCACCTTTATGTGGTGTCAGCTCATGACACACCCCGCCATCACCGCTCTCCAACTGACCCACATGATTCAATCTGGGGCTCGGATGTCCCACCTGACAGGAAACTCTGGTCAAACACCTTTTTCCCCTTGATGGGAAAACTCATGCTCTGCCTGTAAACTGTGAACTACAAGCTGGACGAATTCACCAGGGACTGTGTTTGCCCTAAAAGGACTCTGCTTGCGGACCATGTGTCCTCCTCTGGCTGGCTTTCATTGCTAGCTGGTAACAGCTAAAAGGTCTCTCCTGCTGTGGATTATGACCTCAGTCATCATTGTTGTTTTTTTTTCATGCAGCATTATTCCCTTAAGTCAAGGACTGTCTAAGATGATTCCCATCCAGTTTTTTTTTTGGATCTGTATACCCCATGTTCCCTCAACAAATCCCATGGACTCTATTTCTAATCCTCCCTCATCGCCTGGATATTATGACGATTCATCAGAATGACTCTGACAACGACTCCTTTGTGTGATCGTCCGTTTTCCAACACTGAATATTATTGTCCATATTCATAAGTGGAACATTGTTTCTGTTTTCAATCATGTTTATGATGGTGATCATTGAATCTCAGTGAATTTGGTGACCTAATGTTACAGTTAATGGTTGTTATTGTGTGATTAATATGAAACATATCAATGTTTCATTTGTAATCAAAAGAGGGAAATTGTGGTGGAAATTTTTATTTGGTTTATTTCATCTTGTAATTTTGTTAACAATATGTTTAAAAGTGATGCCTTTCTTAACAAGACCAATACACATAGTCAACAAAGACCAAATGTCTGACAAAAGGCTAAGCCGGGGGTCGGCTGTGGTTCTTTGATCTGTGAGACACAGCATAGGAAGAGCTGTAACTTCCTAAATTCAATTAGCATCAACTCTACAACTTCTTTATCAAGGCAGAACTGTAACTTCCTTGAATTCAATCAGTCTGTCTTGAGACAAATGTCTTTCTGTCTTAACCACCACCTGCTGTGTCTATCCTGTATGCAAAACCTGTAACACCTTGCTGTCTGGTATAAAAATCAGCTTGTTCTTTGTATCTGCAGAGTCATTAGCCGGCACTCTGCGAGTGGTGGCTGGTGGCTCTCCTTGTGGCCACAAGTATTTGTATGTCTGTCTTTCTTTCTCTGTAATAAATTCTATTCTGATTTTCTCATCAAGATCGGATCTAATTTTTTCCACAACACAGACTTGATTGGCCGAGTGACATCATGGGAGATGACTTAACTAGCATGCAATTGGTCCGTGCGTTTCGTCATTCACTAAACCACTACTGCGAAGACTATAAAAGCTACACCGGTTAAAACAGAAGCACCCCATCAGAGTTTAAAACATATCCTTCTGTTCTAGCTGTAGGTTTGGGTCTGTATAGGACAGCTTCTGGGTCTGGACCTGGACTGCAATCCCATTAGTGACCTCTGCTCAAGCGGTTCTGAGGACAAAGTTTAGCTTAGCTTTAACTGTGCTAATCACAGCAGTCATTTCATGTCGCCACCAAAACAACATTTGAGATGGCAGGTCCCACTGCAAACACCACTGGCTGCAGGCGCCAGCATAATTCCACTTGGAAGAGTCCTGAAATGATTCTCTGTGAGCATCTCTGCTCCTTCAGCCAAGCGCCAGCCAACAGCTAGCATAGCCCCGGCCTCAATGAAAGGCCCGAATTACGCTGATACCTGCTGACAATCATCCTGACCAGCTCCTCCCTATGGATTTCTGAGACGGGCCTCTGTTACTGTGGCAGTCAGTGGGCTGCGAGGGTGGTCAGACCACCTGCTACCCGCTACCAGTAATTGCAAGATACCGGGTTTGCGGAAAGGCAAAAGACACACCCATTGCCACACCTACAATGTGAGTAAGGGAGTTGGCATAATGGGTAGCGGCTTTAGGGAGCGGAAGATTGCATTGGCGGTTAGTGGAAGTTCCTAAACCTGCAATTTGCGGGTAGCGGCTAGTCGAAGTGTACGATCGGGGCCCAAGTGCCGTATTGGCCCTAATATAGGACGACTCTTATTATAAGATGACCCCTATTTTTCAAGTATCATTTTGAGAAAATAAAAATATGTTGACAACAATGAGGTTATTCATAAAACAACTTTTTATTGTATAATTACTATCAAAAAAAATCATACAGAGATAACATTCTGCTGTATTGTTAAACATTTTACTTATTTAAATCTTTTTTTAGGAAGTACGGTACCATACTTGAGGTACAGGTACGTGTCAAGTTTCCATGTTATTTAAGATCAAGGTATAGTACCATCTAATAAACTGTATTCTCTTAAAATCTGAGACTATGACTCAGCATTGATGATATCAATAACTGCATAACCATCAAAGTCGAGTTATATTCTGTTTCAAGAACAACATTAATATTTCAGTCTGTAAAAAAACGAATTCTGGACCGTAACAAAACGTTTGAGCCCCTTTGTCCAGCATGGTCACGTGGTTCCTCCATGTTACATCAGATCTGCTTCATGTGTTTAAGGAGCACTGGACACTAGCAGCTCCCCTAGTACACCAGATTTTTCCTGGTGTACTGTAACTTGAATTTCCCCCTTGGGGGATTAATAAAGTATTTTTGAATTTGAATTTGAATTTAAATGTGTTCACTGTGATGTTCCATTTTTATTGGTAACTTCGGTGTGGCTCCATCTAGCTGCGCAGATGTATAATGACAATAGAAAAGCCTCGACCTCAATTATACGACAACTCCCTATTTTTGAAAAAATTATTTTTATAATAAAATATCCTCCTGTATTCGGGCCAATACGGTAATGTGAATTATCATCCTGGATTAGAAGAAGCTAAGCCAGTCAAGTGTTCTCCATTTTTTAACCTGACATCTATTTTTGAACCCAACAATGGTTCAGTGCCGCTTTCAGAAAAGCCAACATGTGTCCAAACAACAGATATTGTATTTTCTTTGGCCCAAGCTGTTGGAGTTGCTTTCTTGTCTGTGTGTTTGAGTTCTCCTCCACGTTTTTTCAGTGCTGTAGTCTGGGTGAGGTGGAGTCATGTGGCTACACAAGCAGTTGCATGTTTTTTAGGGAACAATGTATGAGAACAGACTGTGGAGAAAGTCATAGAAGTTGAGTTGAAGTGCTTAAAGGAGCTATATTACACCCCTTTTTTGAAAAGTTGACACAATTTCTTGAGGTATTAAAGAAATGTCTGTACATCCTTCTGTCAACGTACTACAGAAATATAGAAGAAAGCTCCCCTTTCAAACGTGTCTTTTTCACAGGCAGTTTTAGCCATTGAAGTCCTTCACTTGACTCCACACCACCACTCTCTTCTGTGGAATGTGGTGTTACAAAGATATTCACTTACAAGGTCGGCCACAGCAAATGCTGCATGAGGTGAAGTTAGGTTAGATAAACATGGGAAAGCTGAATATTTCCACTCTTATCTGGGTCTGGGATGTTACTGTACCTGCAGATGTGAATGACAGAAATAGGTGGCCACAAACAGGATAATGGAGCTTAGTTTTGTAGGAGTTTTTGAGTCACTTCAGATATCCAAACACATGCTTTCAAGCAAAGAAATGTTTTTTTTTTCTTTTTTTTTTCATTATATGTCTCCCCTTAGGAGAAATAAATGTAAGGGAAAGATGCTGTCTGTTCTGGTTGGTCATATTTACAGTGCCATGTCATAACTTTGAAAGTCATTTGCTGCTTTTATGTCAAGCTATGGCATTTTCCTTAAGCTAACTAACGTCTTACTTGCTTACAATGTCAGTTTCTCCAATCACCCAAACTGAATCAGTTTCTGATAAGACGGTGCATAGATGAAACAAACCGTTCACCTTTTTATGGAAGTCCTGTTTACGTCAGTGAACCCAAGGTATGAGACGACTGACTTGCTTCTTGATCATTTTGAATATAAAACACTAACAATTACTGACGTAATCGCACCCCAATATGCTAAAAACAGCCCAGCAGTCACAAATCAGAGAAGAAAATGCAGGAAAGCTGAGCACAGATGGAGAAAGCGTAATCTACATTACTGCAGAAACACAGCAACAGTTGGATCAGATTTTCAACGTTTCGACCCATCAGTGCTGAAACCCTGGAGGAGAAAATTAAGAATCTAAATTCATCAACATGCTGTTTAGGCTCCTTGCCAACCAGCTTTTTCTAAACAGCTGCTTCTCTAAAAACAGAGACACTGAAGATTGTCAATACGTCACTCTTATTGGGCACTTTTCAAAGATTTCTAAAAACTGCAGTTGTTAAGCGCCTTCTAAAGAAAAGAAGCTTAGATCCTTAATTATTAAATAACTACAGGCCGATCTCTAATCTTCCCTTTATTGGCAAAAAAATATTGATTCAGGTGAACAATTTTTTAAATGCAAATGGCCATTCAGACAGATTTCAGTCTGGGTTCAGACAAAATCAGAGCACTGAGTCAGCACTGATCAAGGTCTTAAATGACATTTATCTGAGCACTGATTCAGGTAAAACATCTGTTCTGGTGCTGCTGGATCTTTGATACTGTGGACCAGAAAATCCTTCTGGACAGACTGGAAGGCTGGGTGGTGTCATCGGGTCCAGTTTTCAGTCAGTTCAGGTCATATTTTGAAGGAAGGAGCTTTGTTGTTTCCATGAGTGAGTATAAATCTGGGCTTATTTCCATGACCTGTGGAGTCCCTCAAGGGTTGATTCTTGGACCGCTGTTATTCAACCTCTAGACTCAGTCTGATCATACATGACAACAATGACCACAGCCGCCGATGACACTCACATTTACTTGGTTCTTTCACCACGTGACCCTGATGCATTTGGCTCACTCTGTCAGTCCTTGGAGCACGTGAATAGCTGGATGTGACCAATGCTGGAACTAAAACAGCTTTTTATCACCTCAAACAGATATCAAGAGTCAGAGATCTGACGTCCAGAGAAGATTTAGAGAAGCTCATCAAGCCTTCATCTCTACTTGACCACAGTAATGTTCTTCTGTCTGGTCTCAAAAAGATGATTAGACAGCTTCAGCTCACCCAGAACGAGACTGCCAGAGTTCTGACAAGAACCAGGAAAACTGAGCACATCACTGATGCACTGAGATCTTTACACTGACCAATAGTTACCTAGAGAATAGACTTTAAAATGTTGTTGTTTGTTTACAAATCAGTTTAAAAAATAGAACCAGAATACTTTTCTGATCTTCTTGTAGAATATAAACCAAGTCTTAGATCTCCAGGAGGCAGTCAGCTGGTAGGACCTCCAGTTAGAAGCAAACAGCGTGAAAATGCATTTAGCTACTACGTTATACACAAATGGAATAAACTTCCTGTTCAGTCTCCAACTCTAGACACTTTTAAAGTTAAACTTAAAACTCTTTTTGCCTTTTCTTAGCCTAATTTCATGCTGCACCTATTACTGCCCTGCTTTCCACTTGACTATTTAAAGCTTTGCTTTATTCCTTTTTTTTTTGTCTCAATCTGTTTTTGGTGATTATATTGTTGGATTTTTTTTTTTATTCTAATGCTGTTTTGATTAATTTAAGTCATGTTTTTATTTTTTTCTTTTTGTTTTAATTTCTTTGTAGCACTTTGAGTTGCTTTTATGTATAGCATAAATAATTTTGCCTCGTCTAAAAGCAAAGGTGCACAGCAAATAACAGCAAAAAAGGGGTTACACCACTAGAAGTCTGAAACAAATTGAGTTTTTAGGAAATGAACTTGGGAAACACAGATGTTTGTACCTTTTGAAGCTGATAATCTTTTCATGGCAGAGCAAGAAATGAGTGTGTTCATACAGGGACATATTAATTAAAAAAGAAAGAAAATGGACATGAATCCAAGGTTACATGTCATGGCAATGTCACAAATTTGCATGAATGTGTACTGACCTGTGATTAACCATCTCCATAAAAACTGATCAAAGACATTTCTAAGAATAAAACCATGTTTCCCAGTCGTAGGACACGTTCGTTAAAGTAAATCTCACTGAAGAATTTTGTCTTTTACAATCAAACCAATGTGAAACAGATAAAAGAAAAAAAAAATCATCCAAATTGAGAAAAGACAAAATTACCTTAAAAAAAAAAAGTGGGGGTCGGCAGATGTTTAGAATGAAAATGACCGCGGGGTGCGATGCTGATGTGTGCGGTGGCTCCTTGTGCAGCTGCATGCGGACAGTTGTTCCCGGGAAAACACATGATTATCGCTGTCAGGGTCTGATTCTGCTGCCAGATGATCAAAGAAGTACTGGAGGGAGCTGTCATAATCTGTGAATCACAGATTTGAAGAGTAAAATCAGCATAGCGCCCCGTGATGGGAGAACTGCAGGCAAACACGGCCTCGTCACATCCCATCCTCAGTTTTTCCCATTAACTTTTAATCTGGAGTGGAGTGAAAATTCATCGCACCGTAATACTGCGTGTTCTGTGTGCCGCACGTCCTCTGATCTCCTCATAAAAATGGAGAATTTCCACTGTCACTAGAGAACTAGAGGATAGCTTTAATGTATTCGGAAAAATTAGAGTTCAAAGAATAGTCTACATGAGCAGGTGCCATAAGTAATATGACTGCAGAACTTGAAAGTTGAATATTTCAACTTATTTACAAAATGTTACATTTTATTCACATTTTTCTGGAGTCAGGAGACCCCCTTTGGAGCTGTGGCATCGCTGAATGTGCTGGTTTGGTAACTACCACTTTCATTCAGCAGCATATTCTTCTGTCGTCTGCTGACCAGAGCAACAACAAAAGACAGCAGATCAGAGCTGGATACACGGAGGAGACAGGATAGGAATGACATCATGAAAAATAGGAAATGGGTCTATAAAACAGTGTGATGGAGAGGAGAAGATTTAGGCCATATTTCCTCTCCATCCTTCTGGTCCTCCTCAAAACTATGCAAGTATTTTATGATGTAAATCAGTTCCGCCACAGAGGTTGAGAAAGTACTTAGCCTGTGCATGCAAGGGGAAATTGGACAAAGTGGACAAAATTAAACTAAATAAGATTTTTTTAAAAAGTGAGCATGAGTCCATCCATTCATCCATCATCAATGCCCGCTTAATCCTCTGCAGGGTCACGGGGATCTGCTGGAGTCTATCCCAGCTCTCTTTGGGTAGAGGGCAGGGGTACACCCTGGACAGGTCTCCAGTCCATCGCAGGACCACATGGAGACAAACAACCATGCACACTCACGATTACTCCTACGGGCAATTTAGAACCACCAATCAACCTAACATGCATGTCTTTGGACCGTAGGAGGAAGCTAAAGTACCCGGAGAAAACCCACGCAACCACAGGGAGAAGAACATGCAAACTCCACACAGAAAGACCTGCTGAAGTTTGTTCAGCATGAGTAGTAATAGTAATTTTTATATTATATACTGTATTTTTTAATGTTATTGTCACTTACATGAACATCAGATCACATTTTACGCTAAATTAAGGCAGAAAACTTCAAAATACCAGTGTTATAGTCCAGTAAGTCCAAGTTTAAAGTGTGGAAGTCTGAGTCAAATCCTTAACATTAAGGCTCGAGTTGGACTAAAAACCAAGTCCTGGACTTGGACTTGAATCCTCCAAGAAATTCTAATTCTGTATAAAGTAAGGTACTGCTAGGATTGAGCATCTTAGCCAAGGACACTTCACTGCTTGGATGGGGTTTGAACTACCAACCCTACTGTTCAGAGGCACGGAAGCGTTCTGGTACATTTTAACTTTCACCTGTAAGTAAACATTTGCTTCAAAGACTAGCCAGCTGACTGCGTTAACCTTTCAATAGGAAAAAAAATAAACCCTGCGGAGAAATTGTGACTTACTTTTCACAGCTCCATTACTGTGGAGGAGTTTTCCAGTCTATACTAGGCAAGGCAAGTTTTTGTATGGCACCTTTCAGCAACAAGGCAATTCACAGCTTCAGGACATTTCAATACAATGAAAAGAGACAGCATATAAAAACAGAAAAGTTAAAAACAAAGATTTTACAGTAAAAGCTACAGTGCATATATGTAACAAGATACACAATTAAAACATAAAAAAGTGATTAAAAAAAACAGAACCGGACCTCCTACAGAGTTTAAAGATGTTCCTGGGACTGTAACCAATGTTCAAATCAGACCACCATGGTCAAAGGCAGCAGTGAACAGGTGAGTCTTTAACCTTGATTTAAAAGATCACACCTGATGTTTGTTCCAGATCTGGGGAGCATAGAAGCTGAAAGCTGACTCTCCATGTTTAGTTTTGATTCTGGGGACACAGAGCAGACCTGCACCAGAGGACCTGAGAGGTCTGGACGGTTCATACTGGACTAGAAGGTCTCTGATGTAATTTGGACCTAAACCATTCAGTGCTTTACAGGCTAACAGGACTATCTTAAAGTCTATTCTTTGAGGGACAGGGTGCCAGTGCAAAGACCTCAGAACAGGACTGATGTGGTTCACCCTCCTGGTCTTAGTGCGGACTTGGGCAGCAGCATTTTTGGATCAGCTGCAGCTGTCTGATGGACATTTAGGCAGCTCAGTCAGGATACTGTTACAGTCGTCAACATGAACAAGTTTTTCAAGGTCTTGTTGTGACATTAGCCCTTCAATCCTTGAAATATTCTTGAGATGGTAATAAGCTGACTTTGTAACTGTTTAAATGTGTTTTTTGAAATTCAGCTCAGAATCCATGATGACACCCAGATTTCTGGTCTGGTTTAGGTTTTTAATTGATGTACCTGGAGCTGCATGTCGATTTTTAGAGATTCCCCCTTTGGCCCAAAAATGACTACCTCAGTTTTTTCCCTGTGTAACTGGAGAAAGTTTTGGTACATCCATTCTATGATTTGTTCGATGCATTTACCCAGAGCTTGTATGGGGCCATGGTCACCTGGGGACATTGAGATGTAGAGCTGGGTGTCATCTACGTAGTTATGGTAACTTATGTTGTTCTTTTCCATTATCTGAGCCAGTGGAGGCATGTAGATGTTAAATAGAAGAGGCCCAAGGATAGAGCCTTGAGGAACCCCACATGTTATTTTAGTCTGCTCAGAATTAAAATTACCTATTGACACAAAGTAATCCCTGTCCTTTAAGTAGGATACAAACCACTCAAAAACCGTGCCTGACAGTCCTACCCAGTTTTCCAGTCGATCCAGTAGGATATCATGGTCAACTGTGTCGAATGCAGCACTGAGGTCTAATAAAACTAAATCTGAAGTTCTGCCATGATCTGGGTTTAAGTGGATGTCATTTAACACTTTGACTAAAGCAGTCTCAGTGCTGTGATTGGATCTAAAACCTGACTGGAAGATGCTAAAGCAGCTGTTCGCGG
>JAGFBZ010002352.1:0-56257 GCA_018398805.1 Hirundichthys speculiger
GTGACCACAGCAGGGCTACTCCACGGAGACACTCCCGCTCAGTCCATCCTCATTACAGTTCTACACTCTTGAACAACCAGACAGAGACAACAGTCCAGGTGTGTTTGTCATTTACCTGTCTGACCTTCTCCAGTCCCAGCGTGATGATGTAGGAGATGACGGTCCACTCCTGCAGGGAGGGCCAGCGCTCCATCTTCACCAGGATGATGTAGTTGTAGAGCATCAGGTACATCAGGTATGAGATCTGAACGCAGAGAGACAGCTTCCGTCACAGCATGGTCACATGACACAGTCACCTGTCGACATGGTGGGACTACAGCATCTGCAGCTCACCTCCTTTTAGCGGTGAAGACCGACCACTAGAGGCTGCAGTTCCTCTACCGACCACTAGAGGCTGCAGACCTTCACTTTGGATCATACTAGGAACCTTTCAAGTTGACAAACTGGATCACTAACCATTAGAATCTGAAAGAGGTGATACCAGAGCTGAAAGAAGAAGTACCAGAGCTCTGCTGGGATTTGCAGGCACCCAGCTCCTGACTCATGGGCCCAAGCGTAGGCTTTGCCAACCTCCAGGTGACCGAAGCATCTGAGCTCCTTAAGCGGCAGGATGACTGGTGACAGGTCTAAGAAGAGCTCTGGTAGTTCTGGTTTCAGTTCTGGCAACTCTTGTTTAGGCTGTTGTTTCAGTAGAACATTGAATTAGCACCAGAGCTGAGCATGAGCTAAGCCGGTCAAGTGTAATTAACACAATGAGCTTGTTCCATTCATTTGGTGTCACATGGTTCCAGTAGAAGGAAAATCACTACAGGAGCCCGCTGATGACATCACAGTAGGTGTATCCTGTTTTTCTTGTCCAGGTGGCGTACTGACTTCATGAGCTTCTTCACAATCAGACTGCTTCCTCTCTCGTCACCTCAGGACCCCTGATGTCCTTACCCTTGAATGACCTTGAATGGAGCAGTTTTGGAGACAATTGTTGAACCTGATTTTGTGTCTGGACTGTTTATGTACCGTTGAGCTCTGACTGGCAGCAGCAACAGCTTCTTCTAAACCGTCGACATGTCTCTTAGACCCTGTCCCAACCAGACTGTTCCTTTATAACACAGAAATGTTCTGCTGCTGAAGACACCAGTCCAGACACCAGTCCACTGGACTGGTTCTGTTAGACCTCCTGTTACAGGCTTGGACCTGTTACTGGGGTTAAAGGAACTGCATCAGATGCATCTGCCAGACCTGTTTCTTCATGGAAATGGGGGGTCTTGAGTCTTCCTCGTCCCCCAGACTTGGACATGGAGATCTCAGGGCTCTGGACTTATACCGTTCCTCTTCACTCTACTCACACATCCATGCGCCGCTGTGATCAGGCAGCATTTCTGTCCAGAGAGGACAGTCAGCTGTCCATGTCCATCAATAGGAAATAACTGGGTCATAACGGACTGAGCTGGACCGTATAGAAACAATGGCTGAGGATCTCAGGCTCCCTTCAGTACCTGACAGGAGGTCAAGTGGGACCTCTTTAGGCGGCCTGCTGCTGGACTGGAGAGTATTTACCGTGTTGAACCAGAACTTGGTGAAGGGGGCGCTGTAGAACTCGTAGATCTTCCTCCCGATGGGAATCCTCGGGTGCTTCTTCTCGTTTTCTTCTTCGTCTCCTTTCTTTGACACCGTGTCAGCGTTGGAGGCGGAGTCCTGGAAGAAAGCCAGTCAGACTTTTTTACTTGGCGAAGACATTGATGCAGATATTATATAAAAAGAACAGAAAAATAATCTCAAAAATGAAAGGGTAGAGGAACAAGACAGGATGGAAGAAGTAGATATCTGGACCAGTACAGAGTCTGGACCAGTACAGAGCCTGGACCAGTACAGAACCTGGACCACTACAGACCCTGGACCAGTACAGAGCCTGGACAGGACCCAACCTGGATGGAACTGGGGCTGGGACAGGTAGTGGGTCTGGACCGGTGCAGAGTCTGGACAGGTACGGGTCTGGACAGTTACGGGGTCTGGACAGGTGCTGACCCAGGTCCCAACCGAGATGACGGACCAAGGACAGGTACGGGGTCTGGACCTGTCCAGAGTCTGTACCTGTACCCGGTGCAGGGCTGGGACAGGTCCTGACCCAGGTCCCGACCCAGGTGATGGACCCAGCTCAGGTGGTTCCTAGCTTGCTGTTCTTGTCATCATCTGGGTCTGGACAGGTCCCGACTTAGGTCCCGACCCAGGTCCTGACCCAGGTCCCGACCCAGATGACAGACCGTGCTCAGGCGGTTCCTACCTTGTTGGCCTTGTCATCATCTGGGTCTGGACAGGTCCCGACCCAGGTCCCAACCCAGGTCCTGACCCAAGTCCCGACCCAGATGACGGACCGAGCTCAGGCAGTTCCTACCTTGTTGGCCTTGTCGTTATCTGGGTCTGGACAGGTCCCGACCCAGGTCTCGACCCAGATGAAGGACCAAGCTCAGGCGGTTCCTACCTTGTTCTTGTCGTCATCTTTGCTCTTTGCGTCGTTGTTCTCTTTGGACGAATGATGCGAAGCTTCGTCTCCGAGTCTGAAGTCCAGGAGCAGGATGGCGGGAGGGAAAACGATTCCTAAGATCACCTGGAGGCGAGATGGAGATGAAGTTGAGACCGGGGCAGGGTCCATGGACAGGTGCAGATGCTGCAGCGGTACCTTGAGGCTGTTGCTCTTGCCCATCCTCAGACAGCCCATCCACATGTCCGTCAGCAACATCTGGCTGCAGGTGTGGGCGATGAAGTCCCGGTGTTTGGCGGCCACCGCCAGCTTCAGGCAGGTGGAGTTGCTCCAGTTCTTCAGCTCATAGGTCAGCAGCTTCATGGCCACCTGCTCGTCGTGTTTGTAGGACTGATCCAGCAGCTCGTAGGCCAGCAGGCCGAACTCCCTGGAGACAGGAGGACATTGGTCAGGACATTTGATGCTGAGCCAGAACCAGCTGGTTCGGCTTTTCCTCCAGGAACCACGTTAATCTCGTAAAAGTCTACATTTACCACTAGAACTAGCTGGGACAGGACCCAACCCAGATAGTACATGGCCGGGATGGGACCCAACCCGGACGGTACAGAGCCGGGACGGGACCCAACCTGGACGGTACAGAGCTGGGACGGGACCCAACCCGGACGGTACAGAGCTGGGACGGGACCCAACCCAGACAGTACAAGAGCTGGGACAGGACCCAACCCAGACAGTACAGAGCTGGGACAGGACCCAACCCGGACGGTACAGAGCTGGGACGGGACCCAACCCGGACGGTACAGAGCTGGGACGGGACCCAACCCAGACAGTACAAGAGCTGGGACGGGACCCAACCCAGACGGTACAAGAGCTGGGACGGGACCCAACCCAGACAGTACAAGAGCTGGGACGGGACCCAACCCAGACAGTACAGAGCCGGGAAGGGTCCCAACCCAGACAGTACAAGAGCCGGGACGGGACCCAACCCAGACGGTACAGAGCCGGGACGGGACCCAACCTAGACGGTACAGAGCTGAGACAAGACCCAACCTAGACGGTACAGAGCTGGGACGGGACCCAACCAAGACAGTACAGAGCCGGGACGGGACCCAACCCAGACAGTACAGAGCCGGGACGGGACGCAACCCAGACGGTACAGAGCCGGGACGGGACCCAACCCAGACAGTACAGAGCCCGGACGGGACCCAACCTGGACGGTACAGAGCCGGGATGGGACCCAACCCAGATGGCACCAAGGCCCCTGAACAGGACCAAAGCCGTAGTCTGGTCCAGGGGCCTCATGTAGTCAGACTTTCGTGATTTCATTCTCAGTCTTTGCGTGGAAATTTGCAAACACACAAAATGGTTCAGATCTTCTGAACCTTGTGGACGGGATCATCAAGACACAGTCTTTAGTTCATCCCGTCTACTGTAAACTGAGCTCAGCTGTCCTCCCGTCTCCTCCAGTAGACCAGCTGGGCATGATGAGGACACCACTCTCATCCACACAAAGATCGAGGAGAAAACGAGTGGAAAATGAGACGTTTCCACTGCCTGCGAACTGGAGACTCTCCTTTCTGAAGTTGATGTTAGAAAAATATTTAATTTAGTTTTTTGTGTTCTGGCATGAATAATAAAAGAATAAAGCTGAGTGAGAGCATGTGGAGGATTCAGAAAACCACACTGTTAATGACCAATAAAAAAACAGTCCGTCCTAAAGGTGGATGTGAAGCAGAGAGCTGCTAACCCTAACCATGGTCCTGTCAGGGTGGTCCAGTAACATCCCCCCAAGTACTGTTAGGGGGGGGCAAGGAGCATCCCCCTGGTACTGTCAGGGTGGTCCAGGAGCATCCCCCCTGGTCCAGTCAGGGTGGTCCAGGAGCATCCCCGCTGGTCTGGTCAGGTTGGTCCAGGAGCATCCCCCCGGTACTGTCAGGGTGGTCCAGGAGCATCCCCCCTGTACTGTCAGGTTGCCTGGTCCGGTCAGGGTGGTCCAGGAGCATCCCCCCGATACTGTCAGGGTGGTCCAGGAGCATCCCCCCGGTACTGTCAGGGTGGTCCAGGAGCATCCCCCCTGGTCCTGTCAGGGTGGTCCAGGAGCATCCCCCCTGGTCTGGTCAGGGTGGTCCAGAAGCATCCCCCCGATACTGTCAGGGTGGTCCAGGAGCATCCCCCCTGTACTGTCAGGTTGGTCCAGGAGCATCTCTCTGGTACTGTCAGGGTGGTCCAGGAGCATCCCCGCTGGTCCGGTCAGGTTGGTCCAGGAGCATCCCCCCGGTACTGTCAGGGTGGTCCAGGAGCATCCCCCTGTACTGTCAGGGTGGTCCAGGAGCATCCCCCTGGTACTGTCAGGGCGGTCCAGGAGCATCCCCCTGGTACTGTCAGGGTGGTCCAGGAGCATCCCCCTGGTACTGTCAGGGTGGTCCAGGAGCATCCCCCTGGTACTGTCAGGGTGGTCCAGGAGCATCCCCCTGGTATTGTCAAGGTGGTCCAGTAGCACCCCTCTGGTCCTGTCAGGGTGGTCCAGGAGCATCCCCCCAGTACCGTCAGGGTGGTCCAGGAGCATCCCCCCGATACTGTCAGGGTGGTCCAGGAGCATCCCCCTGGTACTGTCAGGGTGGTCCAGGAGCATCCCCCTGGTACTGTCAAGGTGGTCCAGTAGCACCCCTCTGGTCCTGTCAGGGTGGTCCAGGAGCATCCCCCCAGTACCGTCAGGGTGGTCCAGGAGCATCCCCCCGATACTGTCAGGGTGGTCCAGGAGCATCCCCCTGGTACTGTCAGGTTGGTCCAGGAGCATCTCTCTGGTCCTGTCAGGGTGGTCCAGGAGCATCCCCCCAGTACTGTCACGGTGGTCCAGGAGCATCCTCCAGGTACTGTCAGGGTGGTCCAGGAGCATCCCCCTGGTACTGTCAGGGTGGTCCAGTAGCATCCCCCCGGTACTGTCAGGGTGGTCCAGGAGCATCCTCCAGGTACTGTCAGGGTGGTCCAGGAGCATCCCCCCGGTACTGTCAGGGTGGTCCAGGAGCATCCCCCCAGTACTGTCAAGGTGGTCCAGTAGCATCCCTCTGGTACTGTCAGGGTGGTCCAGGAGCATCCCTCTGGTACTGTCAGGGTGGTCCAGGAGTATCCCTCTGGTCCTGTCAGGGTGGTTCTGTCAGAAGCCATCAGTGGAGATGATTGTACCTGCTGTCAGTCAGTCTGTGGTTGATGTGTGACCAAACTGACACACCAACTGACCAAACCTCAGGAAAGTGCCTACAGCTCTGAAATGTGGACAGTGACGTACAGACCTTTCTGTGTGTAAACAAGGTTAGCAAATGAAGCCAAAAGGTCCTGGTGCTGTCCAGACTTCGGTCCTGTCCAGAACCAGTTTGGGGTCCAAAGTCTGCACAGGACCGGGGAAGTCTGGACTCACTTGGAGCTGTTGTCCAGGTCCTGGTAGATGTCGTCCACCAGCTCGTTCTGGGACGACTCGTGTGCCATGGCCTTGTAGAGTTTACAGGCCACCAGAGCCTTGGCCATGGCCTCCTCCCCCCGTTGCCACAGAAACAGAGCCATCTTCTGGCGCTTCATGAGCACTGCCCACACCATCAGCTCGTGGAAAGGGTACTGGAACCGGCTGACCTCGGGGTCGTCCACGTCTATGTCCACTTCCTCCTCCTTCTTCTTGTTCTTCTTTCCCTTCCCCTTCGGTCGGGGCTCGTCATCCTGCAGGAACAGAAGAAGAACGGCTGAGGAACACCTGATCACCTGCAACTTCAGGCCCACAGAACTGCCCACCTACCTCCATGCCGAGGAGCTTCAGAGCTTTGGGCTGCAAGACACAACACAAGATGCTGATGAAAGAGGTGGACCGAGCTGAGCGGCAGACGCTCTGGCTGCACCTTCACTTACTCTCTTGAGGCCGTACAGGTTGTTGTAGAGCGTCCTGAAGCTCTTCCTGGTGTAGTTGCAGCGGTAGGCTCCGCCCATGAGGAACTCCAGGACCAGGCCGATGTCGATCAGGGTAATCTGGTAATCTGGAGGAAGATTCCCCTGAAACCACCACCAGCCAGAAATCAAAGTTCTGACCTGGGTCTCTGTGGACCTTTTTTGCTGAAAAGACAACTACAGCCAGAACCACCAAGTCCAGATGGTCGTGATCTGGAAAGAGCCAGAAGATGAAACTACGGCCACTGAAGCATTGTTTTCCACAACGTTTCTGTCTGCACCTGTACCTGTCCATACCTTTCTGCCCCAACATGAGGAGTGATTGGCACAAATCTTTGGCACTCAAAAGCAAAAATGTCATGAAATAAAAAATTAAGTTGTTATTTTTTTATCGTAAAGGTTTGATGTCATTGGGTCAGGGTCAGGATCAGCTCAGAACCCTGTCCTGGTTTCATGAGCTGAATGGAACTGAAAACTTTTGTCCTGAAACCACAAATTGGTCTGTTAAATTTTGATTTTGTAACTTTGTAATTCAGAAAAAAACCCTCAAATTTCATTAAAATCTAAAATTTTTATTGCAAATTGTCATTTTTATATACGAAGACTGTCATAAAACTGGAATAAGAATTAGAAAGGGTCTCAAACTGGGACTGGAACCCGAGACCTCTGCAGGACTGTGGTCTCTCTAGAGAGACAGGAAACCAGGACAGAGAGAACGGGGTCTCAGACTGGGACTAGAACCTGAGATCTCAGTTGTCCTGACTGCCAAGTCAGGAAATTTTGTTAATATTTTTAAAAGTTTGCAACTTTTTAATAAAAAACTACAACTATTTTATATTTTTTTAAACTAATCCTTCATCCTAAAATCAGGTCCCAGCACACCTCTGCTAGTTCTGGTTTCAGCAGACACAAGGACATTTGGACAGATTTGATAAGAATGAATTTCCTGGTGTGTCCAGTATTTAGTCCAGAATGATTGGACCCTCCACTCACCTTCTTGACATCTCGGACCAGGAAGTGCAGCGTGTTGGCTGGACCCAGTTTCTGCAAAAAACAGACATGAAACAAACTAGAACACTGAGGTCCTCCAGTGCTGTCAGAGAAGAAGAACATCTGCTGAAGAACTGAGACGTTTATGAAGCCACATTCTATTAATCAATGTAGACTGAAAGAGTCACCTCATGTTAAGTCACCTGATAGCACACCTCAGTGTTGCTGCCTCCACCTGTCTATATAGACGTCATCCCAGCATTGACCTCCACCCGTCTATATAGACGTCATCCCAGCGTTGACCTCCACCTGTCTATATAAACGTCATCCCAGCGTTTACCTCCACCTGTCTATATAGACGTCATCCCGGCGTTTACCTCCACCTGTCTATATAGACGTCATCCCAGCGTTGACCTCCACCTGTCTATATAGACGTCATCCCAGCGTTGACCTCCATCTGTCTATATAGAAGTCATCCCAGCTTTTTGACCTCCACCCGTCTATATAGATGTCATCCCAGCGTTGACCTCCACCCGTCTATATAGACGTCATCCCAGCGTTGACCTCCACATGTCTATATAGACGTCATCCCAGCGTTTACCTCCACCTGTCCTATATAGACGTCATCCCGGCGTTTACCTCCACCTGTCTATATAGACGTCATCCCAGCGTTGACCTCCATCTGTCTATATAGAAGTCATCCCAGCTTTGACCTCCACCTGTCTATATAGACGTCATCCCAGCGTTGACCTCCACCCGTCTATAGACGTCATCCCAGCGTTGACCTCCACCCGTCTATATAGACGTCATCCCAGCGTTGACCTCCACCCGTCTATATAGACGTCATCCCAGCGTTGACCTCCACCTGTCTATATAGACGTCATCCCAGCGTTGACCTCCACCTGTCTATATAGACGTCATCCCCAGTGTGACCTCCACCTGTCTATATAGACGTCATCCCAGCGTTGACCTCCACCTGTCTATATAGACTCATCCCGCGTTGACCTCCACCTGTCTATATAGACGTCATCCCATCGTTGACCTCCACCTGTCTATATAGACGTCATCCCAGCGTTGACCTCCACCTGTCTATATAGACGTCATCCCAGCGTTGACCTCCACCTGTCCTATATAACGTCATCCCAGCGTTGACCTCCACCTGTCTATATAGACGTCATCCCGGCGTTTACCTCCACCTGTCTATATAGACGTCATCCCGCGTTGACCTCCACCTGTCTATATACGTTGACCTCCATATTAGTCATCCCAGCGTTGACCTCCACCTGTCTATATAGACGTCATCCCAGCGTTGACCTCCACCTGTCTATATAGACGTCATCCCAGCGTTGACCTCCACCTGTCTATATAGACGTCATCTCCAGCGTTGACCTCCACCTGTCTATATAGACGTCATCCCAGGCGTTGACCTCCCCTGTCTATATAGACGTCATCCCATCGTTGACCTCCACCTGTCTATATAGACGTCATCCCGCGTTGACCTCCACCCGTCTATATAGACGTTATCCCAGCGTTGACCTCCACCTGTCTATATAGACGTCATCCCAGCGTTGACCTCCACCTGTCTATATAAACGTCATCCCAGCGTTTACCTCCACCTGTCTATATAGACGTCATCCCGCGTTGACCTCCACCTCTATATAGCCCGTCTATATAGACGTCATCCCAGCGTTGACCTCCAACCTGTCTATATACGTCATCCCGTCGTTGACCTCCACCTGTCTATATAGACGTCATCCCGCGTTGACCTCCACCTGTCTATATAGACGTCATCCCAGCGTTGACCTCCACCTGTCTATATAGACGTCATCCCAGCGTTGACCTCCATCTGTCTATATAGAAGTCATCCCATTTGACCTCCACCTGTCTATATAGACGTCATCCCGCAGCGTTGACCTCCACCCGTCTATATAGACGTCATCCCACCCAGCGTTGACCTCCTCCACCCGTCTATATAGACGTCATCCCAGCGTTGACCTCCACATGTCTATATAGACGTCATCCCAGCGTTTACCTCCACCTGTCTATATAGACGTCATCCCGGCGTTTACCTCCACCTGTCTATATAGACGTCATCCCAGCGTTGACCTCCATCTGTCTATATAGAAGTCATCCCAGCTTTGACCTCCACCTGTCTATATAGACGTCATCCCAGCGTTGACCTCCACCCGTCTATATAGACGTCATCCCAGTGTTGACCTCCACCCGTCTATATAGACGTCATCCCAGCGTTGACCTCCACCTGTCTATATAGACGTCATCCCAGTGTTGACCTCCACCTGTCTATATAGACGTCATCCCAGCGTTGACCTCCACCTGTCTATATAGACGTCATCCCAGCGTTGACCTCCACCTGTCTATATAGACGTCATCCCAGCGTTGACCTCCACCTGTCTATATAGACGTCATCCCAGCGTTGACCTCCACCTGTCTATATAGACTCATCCCAGCGTTGACCTCCACTGTCTATATAGACGTCATCCCAGCAGCGTTTACCTCCACCTGTCTATATAGACGTCATCCCGGCGTTTACCTCCACCTGTCTATATAGACGTCATCCCAGCGTTGACCTCCACTGTCTATATAGACGTCATCCCAGCGTTTGACCTCCACCTGTCCTATATAGATGTCATCCCAGCGTTGACCTCCACTGTCTATATAGACGTCATCCAGCGTTGACCTCCACCTGTCTATATAGACGTCATCCCAGCGTTCCGGCGTTGACCTCCACCTGTCTATATAGACGTCATCCCAGCGTGACCTCCACCTGTCTATAGACGTATCCCCGTTGACCTCCACCTGTCTATTAGACGTCATCCCGCGTTGACCTCCACCCGTCTATATAGACGTTATCCCAGCGTTTGACCTCCACCTGTCTATATAGACGTCATCCCAGCGTTGACCTCCACCTGTCTATATAGACGTCATTCCCAGCGTTGACCTCCACCTGTCTATATAGACGTCATCTCAGCGTTGACCTCCATCTGTCTATATAGACGTCATCCCAGCATTGACCTCCACCCGTCTATATAGACGTCATCCCAGCGTTGACCTCCACCTGTCATATAGACGTCATCCCAGCGTTGACCTCCACGTTGTTATATAGACGTCATCCCAGCGTTGACCTCCACCCGTCTATATAGACGTCATCCCACGTTGACCTCCACCCGTCTATATAGACGTCATCCCAGCGTTGACCTCCACCCGTCTATATAGACGTCATCCCAGCGTTGACCTCCACCTGTCTATATAGACATCCTCCCGGCGTTGACCTCCACCTGTCTATATAGACGTCATCCCAGCGTTGACCTCCACCTGTCTATATAGACGTCATCCCAGCGTTGACCTCCACCCGTCTATACGTTGACCTCCACCTGTCTATATAGACGTCATCCCAGTCGTTGACCTCCACCTGTCTATATAGACGTCATCCCAGCGTTGACCTCCACCTGTCTATATAGACGTCATCCCAGCGTTGACCTCCACCCGTCTATATAGACGTCATCCCGGCGTTTACCCTCACCGTCTATATAGACGTCATCCCAGCGTTGACCTCCATCTGTCTATATAGAAGTCATCCCAGCTTTGACCTCCACCTGTCTATATAGACGTCATCCCAGCGTTGACCTCCACCCGTCTATATAGACGTCATCCCAGTGTTGACCTCCACCCGTCTATATAGACGTCATCCCAGCGTTGACCTCCACCCGTCTATATAGACGTCATCCCAGCGTTGACCTCCACCTGTCTATATAGACGTCATCCCAGCGTTGACCTCCACCTGTCTATATAGACGTCATCCCAGTGTTGACCTCCACCTGTCTATATAGACGTCATCCCAGCGTTGACCTCCACCGTCTATATAGACGTCATCCCAGCGTTGACCTCCACCTGTCTATATAGACGTCATCCCAGCGTTGACCTCCACCTGTCTATATAGACGTCATCCCAGCGTTGACCTCCACCTGTCTATATAGACGTCATCCCAGCGTTGACCTACACCTGTCTATATAGACGTCATCCCAGCGTTGACCTCCACCTGTCTATATAGACGTCATCCCGGCGTTTACCTCCACCTGTCTATATAGACGTCATCCCGGCGTTTACCTCCACCTGTCTATATAGACGTCATCCCAGCGTTGACCTCCAGCTGTCTATATAGATGTCATCCCAGCGTTGACCTCCACCTGTCTATATAGATGTCATCCCAGCGTTGACCTCCACCTGTCTATATAGACGTCATCTCAGCGTTGACCTCCACCTGTCTATATAGACGTCATTCCGGCGTTGACCTCCACCTGTCTATATAGACGTCATCTCGGCGTTGACCTCCACCTGTCTATATAGACGTCATCCCATCGTTGACCTCCACCCGTCTATATAGACGTCATCCCGGCGTTGACCTCCACCCGTCTATATAGACGTTATCCCAGCGTTGACCTCCACCTGTCTATATAGACGTCATCTCAGCGTTGACCTCCACCTGTCTATATAAACGTCATCCCAGCGTTGACCTCCACCTGTCTATATAGACGTCATCCCAGCGTTGACCTCCACCTGTCTATATAGACGTCATCCCAGCATTGACCTCCACCCGTCTATATAGACGTCATCCCAGCGTTGACCTCCACCTGTCTATATAAACGTCATTCCAGCGTTTACCTCCACCTGTCTATATAGACGTCATCCCGGCGTTTACCTCCACCTGTCTATATAGACGTCATCCCAGCGTTGACCTCCACCTGTCTATATAGACGTCATCCCAGCGTTGACCTCCACCTGTCTATATAGACGTCATCCCAGCTTTGACCTCCACCCGTCTATATAGATGTCATCCCAGCGTTGACCTCCACATGTCTATATAGACATCCCAGCGTTTACCTCCACCTGTCTATATAGACGTCATCCCGCGTTTACCTCCACCTGTCTATATAGACGTCATCCCAGCGTTGACCTCCACTGTCTATATAGAAGTCATCCCAGCGTTTGACCTCCACCTGTCTATATAGACGTCATCCCATCGTTGACCTCCACCCTGTCTATATAGACGTCATCCCAGCGTTGACCTCCACCCGTCTATATAGACGTCATCCCAGCGTTGACCTCCACCTGTCTATATAGACGTCATCCCAGCGTTGACCTCCACCCGTCTATATAGACGTCATCCCAGCGTTGACCTCCACCCGTCTATATAGACGTCATCCCAGCGTTGACCTCCACCTGTCTATATAGACGTCATCCCAGCGTTGACCTCCACCTGTCTATATAGACGTCATCCCAGC
Source organism: Hirundichthys speculiger (assembly GCA_018398805.1). Taxonomy (NCBI): domain Eukaryota; kingdom Metazoa; phylum Chordata; class Actinopteri; order Beloniformes; family Exocoetidae; genus Hirundichthys; species Hirundichthys speculiger. The sequence continues at coordinate 12,694 of JAGFBZ010002352.1, forward strand.
GTTGACCTCCACCTGTCTATATAGACGTCATCCCAGCGTTGACCTCCACCTGTCTATATAGACGTCATCCCAGCGTTTACCTCCACCTGTCTATATAGACGTCATCCCGGCGTTTACCTCCACCTGTCTATATAGACGTCATCCCAGCGTTGACCTCCAGCTGTCTATATAGATGTCATCCCAGCGTTGACCTCCACCTGTCTATATAGATGTCATCCCAGCGTTGACCTCCACCTGTCTATATAGACGTCATCTCAGCGTTGACCTCCACCTGTCTATATAGACGTCATTCCGGCGTTGACCTCCACCTGTCTATATAGACGTCATCTCGGCGTTGACCTCCACCTGTCTATATAGACGTCATCCCATCGTTGACCTCCACCTGTCTATATAGACGTCATCCCGGCGTTGACCTCCACCCGTCTATATAGACGTCATCCCAGCGTTGACCTCCACCTGTCTATATAGACGTCATCCAGCGTTGACCTCCACCTGTCTATATAGATGTCATTCCCGGCGTTGACCTCCACCTGTCTATATAGACGTCATCTCAGCGTTGACCTCCATCTGTCTATATAGACGTCATCCCAGCGTTGACCTCCACCCGTCTATATAGACGTCATCCCAGCGTTGACCTCCACCCGTCTATATAGACGTCATCCCAACATTGACCTCCACCTGTCTATATAGACGTCATCCCGGCGTTGACCTCCACCCGTCTATATAGACGTCATCCAGCGTTGACCTCCACCGTCTATATAGACGTCATCCCAGCGTTGACCTCCACCCGTCTATATAGACGTCATCCCGGCGTTGACCTCCACCTGTCTATATAGACATCCTCCCGGCGTTGACCTCCACCTGTCTATATAGACGTCATCCCAGCGTTGACCTCCACCCGTCTATATAGATGTCATCCCAGCTTTGACCTCCACCTGTCTATATAAATGTCATCCCAGTCGCTGCTTTATTGCTTCAAAATGTTTTGAAGCATTTCATTGGTCAGAACTTTTTCAATGCCTTTCAGTGGTTTATATCTTGAACACTTAGGTGTTTTACTGCACAAAGCTCTGCCACTTTTTTCAATGATCACTAACATGGCATAAAACAAAAAGATGGCGATATGTATACATGTACTGAAACTCTGTTGGAACAAAGTCCAACTGTCTCAACAACTTCTACTGTCACTTTGATGGCCTGTCTTCCAGCCTTAAGACCTCTCCAGACACCTCCACTCAATCAAAGCCCACCTTGGACACCCCTCCTCCCCCATTGCCCTCTATCAGGAGCAGGATGTCTACTGTCTCTTCAGGAAACTGAACCCCCACAAGGCTCCAGATGGTGTCACCCCTCCACCCCGAGGCACTGTGGATGAGCTGACTCCTGTCTTCAGGGACATTTTTAACATTACCCTGGAGCCATGTCATGTATCAGTCTGGTTCAAATCCTTCACCATCGTCCCCATTTCCAAGAAGCCACGGATCTCTGGACTCAATGACTACAGACCTCAGGCGCTGACGTCTGTAGTCATGAAGTCATGAAGTCATTTGAGCACCTGGTTTTCTCCCACAAGACCATCACAGTCCTCCTCCTGGACTCGGTTCAGTTCACCTACAGAGCCAACAGGTCTGTAGATGATGCCGTCAACCTGGCCCTTCACTCCATCCTGCAGCATCTGAACTCCCTGGGAACCTATACCAGGATCCTGTTTGTGGACTTCAGCTCTGTGTTCAACACAGTCAGTATCTGATCTTACTATAAATTAAAAAGCCATGAATTCATTTTATCTGGAATGGAGCTCTGCAGCAGCCCACAGTTTAGTGGAGATGTAGCTGAATAATACCTGCTCAGGTAAACTCTCACCGTGTTGTAGAGCTCCTCCAGTCGGGGAATGGTCAGGAAGTGGTGGATGTTGACGCCGTTCTCGATCAGCAGCTTCACAAAGTCCACCCGGTCCAACACCAGCGCATCCATCATGGCCTGCTCCAGAGAGTTCACCTGTCCAACAGAGAGCGTCGTCACCATGTTGCCGTGCTACAGGTCACGAAGCTCCGCCCTCTCAGGTGTCTCACCCAGCTCAGGAGCTCTAGTTTTCGGGGATCGGTCTCTTCAGGCGGCTCAGGTTTGGTTTTGCCTCCTTTTCCCTTCTTCCCCCGTGGCTTCCCTTTACCCCCTGCGGCAGACTGTTTTCGGGCCACGGGGCTTCTGGGCCGATCGGTGGTCAGAGTGCTGACAGGCTGAACAAAGACACATTACGGGATTAGAACCATCTGGTCCCACAAAGCCTCCATCTGAACTGGTGCGGTTCACTCGCATCACTCTGACTGGTTCTCGTATCAATCTGAGGACTCACGGGCCAGCGAATTCCATACACGAAGATCTGACTGCGGGCGATGTCCACTCGGTTCCAGGCCAGAGCCAGACTCAGCTGGTCAGACGCTGATGCGTTCGTACCTGGAACCGTCACAGAAGGTCCTGTCAGCAGTAAACTAGGACACTTCTCATTCATAGGGATCAGGAGACCAGAGGAACCAGGTCTGATGCTTCACTAGTACCAACGCATCACTGGTACCATGGGTCTTAACCCATGGTACCAGTGATGCGTTCGTACCTGGAACCATCACAGAAGGTCCTGTCAGCAGTAAACTAGGACACTTCTCATTCATAGGGATCAGAAGACCAGAGGAACCAGGTCTGATGCTTCACTGGTACCAACGCATCACTGGTACCATGGGTCTGAACCCATGGTACCAACGATGGGTTCGTACCTGGAACCATCACAGAAGGTCCTGTCAGCAGTAAACTAGAACACTTCTCATTCATAGGGATCAGAAGACCAGAGGAACCAGGTCTGATGCGTCAGTGGTACCATGGGTTCAGACTCAAAAAAAAAAACAAAAAACCATCACAGTCAATACCTTTGAGCAGAGCCGTGAGGATGGACATCTCAATGTCTTGCTGCCCCTCAGAGCCCATCCTGAACACCGTGATCTACACAAGAAGAAAAGCTCTGAACGTTGATGTTGTCATGGTTTTGTGGTGTAGAGGGGACCTAGACGCAGGAGTTCAACAAGTGGTAGTTATGAAACAAAAGCAAAGTCCAAAACTTAACTTAAATTCCACAAAGGAACTCCAAAGGGATGATGGCAGGACCAACAGGATAACGAGCGGGGTCCAAGCAGGGAAACGGGCCGGAGAACAAGCAGATATACAACCAGACAGACCAGCAAACAAAAGACTTATAAGCACAGAAGGACAAACAAGAGGCAGGTGCAAACAATCAGGATGACACCAGACCTTCAAAGGAAAACAGGACACAGAGTAGATGAGGGACAGGGGGACACCAACTTGACACAATAGAAAAAGAAAAGAAAAACCCAAGAAAACCTGTCATGACCGACACAGACCATGACAGATGTTTCACCTGCAACCAAATGATCACAACAGCAGTTGATATGTAGTTGTTTGGTTCCTCAACAGACCACTAGATTCAAGTCAACTTTATCTGTATAACATCGAACACAATAGATGCTCTTCAGAGACCCAGAGCAAGACCCCCAAACAAATACTATTACGGGTCATCTGAACTGAAGAAACAGTGTCAAGGAAAAACTCCCCTTTAAGAGGAAGAGACCTGGATCAGGACCTGGATTATCAGGGGGGACCTTCTTGATGAAGACCAACTGGGTAAAGAAAGAAAAAGAGAGGAGAGAGGACAGAGAGAGAATGAAAGACAGAGAGGGGATGGAGGACAGAGAGGAGGGAGACAGAGAGGAGAGCCATATATAGAGGACTTGTTTTGTGAGACAATGAGTGAATGAAGTGACAGCTAGTGTCTCTGTCTAATTAAAAGTAGTCAAAACTTTGGACTAAAAAGCAGCTCTAAATAATTTAGAACTATTAAAATGATTTAAAAAGCTAGGCCACCTAGGAGTGATCCTAGGAGTGATCCTGGGAATGATCCTGGGAGTGATCCTGGGAGTGATCCTGGGAGTGATCCTGGGAATGATCCTGGGAGTGATCCTGTGATCCTGGGAGTGATCCTGGGAGTGATCCTGGGAGTGATCCTGGGAGTGATCCTGCAAGTGATCCTGGGAGTGATCCTGGGAGTGATCCTGGGAATGATCCTAGGAGTGATCCTGGGAGTGATCCTGCGAGTGATCCTGGGAGTGATCCTGGGAGTGATCCTGGGATGATCCTGGGAGTGATCCTGTGAGTGATCCTGGGAATGATCCTGGGTGATGATCTGGGAGTGATCCTGGGAATGATCCTAGGAGTGATCCTGGGAGTGATCCTGGGAGTGATCCTAGGAGTGATCCTGGGAGTGATCCTGGGAATGATCCTAAGAGTGATCCTGGGAGTGATCCTGGGAATGATCCTGGGAATGATCCTAGGAGTGATCTTGGGAGTGATCCTAGGAGTGATCCTGGGAGTGATCCTAGGAGTGATCCTGGGAGTGATCCTTGGAATGATCCTGGGAGTGATCCTGGGAGTGATCCTAGGAGTGATCCTGGGAGTGATCCCGCCAGTCCTCTGGTACCCGCCAGTCCTCTGTAACGACAGCCAGTCCTCTGGTATCCGCTGCACACCAGACTGACAAATACTCATCATCTTCCTGGGATGTTACCAACCCTGGCCAGAGTATTCACTCTGAACGGGTACGGGCCGCTGCACTTCAGGTTTGGTTCTGGCTGGATAAAAGACTGGATAAACACCTGGATTAGTTTCTCAGCATCACCCTGGGAGAGAATGCTCCTGATCTTAGAGATATTATAGAGGTGATAAAAGGTGATTAATCTGCTGTTGACACCACATATCCTGATCTAAAATAACTCAGAGGTTTCTCACAGTTGGACTGGAGGACAACATGAAATCAGCTCATCTGTTCCTCAGGTGTTTGGGACAAAAGACAATAACCTCTGTTTTATCAGGATTCAAAAGATAAAGGTTTGAGGACATCCAGGTGTGAATGTGCTTCATAAATGTCTGAAGTTTGTCTGACTGTTCTGTTTCCTCTGGTTTCATGGATCAAAACAGCTGCGTATCAATGAACATTGATGTTGTGTCTCTGGATAATATTTCCAGGGGCAGCATGTATAGAGTGAAGAGGATGGGTCCTAACACTGAACCCTGTGGGACGCCATAGCAGACCTCGTCTGTGAGGAAGAAACGTCATGAACATGAAGGAACTGGAACCTGTCAGATGTGATTTAAACCAGCCCAGTGCTGTCCCTTTAATCCCAATAACGAGCTCTAATCTGAGCATTAAAATGCTGTGATGGATGGTATCAAAGCAGCTCTGAGGTCCAGCAGAACTAGTCCAGATACTAATCCATCATCTGAGGCCACGAGGAGGTCGTTGGCGACTCTAATCAGCTCTGTTTCTGTGCTGTGATGAGTTCTGAGCCAGGCATGATGGGAGTCTACAGCTTGCAGTTCATCTACCGACCACTAGAGGCTCCAGTTCCTCTACTGACCACTAGAGTCTGCAGTTCCTCTACTGACCACTAGAGGCTGTAGTTCCTCTACTGACCACTAGAGTCTGCAGTTCCTCTACCGACCACTAGAGACAGCAGTTCCTCTACAGACTACTAGAGGCTGCAGTTCCTCTACAGACCACTAGAGGCTGCAGTTCCTCTACCGACCACTAGAGGCTGTAGTTCCTCTACTGACCACTAGAGTCTGCAGTTCCTCTACCGACCACTAGAGACTGCAGTTCCTCTACTGACCACTAGAGTCTGCAGTTCTTCTACTGACCAACAGTTCTCTGTCCTCAGCCTCTGGTCCATCAGTTCTCTGTCCTCAGTTTCTGGTCCAGCAGTTCTCTGTCTTCAGTCTCAGATCCAGCAGTTCTCTGTCCTCAGTCTCTGGTCCATCAGTTCTCTGTCCTCAGTCTCTGGTCCAGCAGTTCTCTGTCCTCAGTCTCTGGTCCAGCAGTTCTCTGTCCTCAGTCTCTGTCCAACAGTTCTCTGTCTTCAGTTGAAACAGCTGAGATGTTCAGTGAAGCTGTGGGTCCAGGGAGGGTGGAGGTCTGTTGGTCTGGGGGGAGGGGTGTGGGGGGGGGGGTGAGGGGGGGCTGTCCAAAGAGACTGGAAAAGTTTAGGAGCACTGATCTGAAGCTCCTTAACTTCTCCAGTCTCTGTGGTCGTCCTCCTCCAGGTCCGAGGACCATCAGTCACTGTGGGTTGTTGACAACATTCCAGCTCAGTAAAACCAGCTCATGTTACTGGATTTGGCTTCATATCCTCCCAGACCCAGCAGATCCTGGACAGGTTCTTGTGTTTCTTGGATCAGAGCACCAGTCTGAACCTTCTCACACCTGATCTTTGAGCCAGCAGATGAGATTAACACTATCATGCAGTGAGGTGAAATCACATCCTCCAGTTGGCAGACCAACACCATCCAGCCTCTGAGGGAGAAGACCATCTCTGCTCTCTGGAGCAGCTCTTCATCTCTGACTACAGCAGACTGATGAGAAACATCTACCATGATGACAAGATGATTCAATGTTCACTGCTGGACTACATCACCTGTTTCTGGACACCACAGACTGTTCATGTCCGCAGTGTCTTCAGTTACTCTACTATTCTCTACTACTACACTGTATTTAACCATCAATGTTTCTAAAGGCTATGAGACTTTGTTAACTTATGTTTTACAAGAGCAGAATAACTGGCAGCTCAGTTTAGTGTCAGTGTCGACCACTTCTATTGAACACCGAGGATGCTGATGAAGAAGAAGCTGTTAGCTGATGCAGAACAATGTAGCTTCAGCGGTAGACGGGGTTGACCTCTATGTGTCTTAGACTAGCAGCTCACATTTGTTGTGGTTGCTGCCACCACCCTGTTGGGGTGGTATCGCTCCGTAGAGCAGGTTTAGAGGCTGTAGATGTGAGAAGAAGAATGGTCCACTTGATCCTTGTTTCAACAGTGTTGTGAAATAAGGCGTATAATGTGCTCGTTTAGTCCTAAAAGGGTAATTACCAACCGTCTTGAAGGACGGCTGCTAATAACCAGAAAGTTAATAAAATGAAACGGGGCACCACCTGATAAATCAGGAAAAAGTACTAAACGGCATAATCAGTCTCAAAATGGCTGTTGTTCTATGCGTGCCAGCCTGTGACCAGGTGTGGCGCTATAGAGCAACAGAGAAGATGTGAGTCCGAGCAGAGACCTCTTCAACCAGCAAATGTTACAAACCTGTGTAAAATAACCACAAACAACTTCTCTCATCAGAATATATCAGAATTTATTAACACAAATATTAAAAGGAACAAACACTTGAATCACAATTTGATATCTACTAACTAAACAATGACTAAAACTAAACATAAGCAAATTAAACATTCAAGGAAACCAGTGTAAACTTATATACATGTGTGCTGGGAACTATAGGTGTGTGTGTGTGTGAGAGATGTCTAAGATGGCTGCCGAGATCACGTGGTCTAGTCCCTCGACAAGATGGCCGCCGACTCGCGAGATAGGATGTCACAAGATGAGGGACGAGATCACCTGGTGTTCTCGTCCCTCATCTAAGATGACCGCCGACTCACGCGAGACGAGACTGCGTGTAACTCGTCAGAAGATGTTAGTATGAGAAGGAGATAGGCATTTGCCGATTGTGCTAGTAAAAGTGGCATAACTTTATCTGGTGGTTAGGCCTATACAGCGGATAAATCTGCTATCCAGCGGATAGTTATCCAGTGAACAAAAATAGTTTGCACAAAGCCTGGATAGTGTGGTGGATAACTATCCGCAGATAGCTTGCTAACCATCGCGTGTAGCAGAGCGTGACACAGTTTGCGCAAGGTTTTGCACTCAAATGGCCTCCAGTTACCATGGTAAAGTATGCAAGTTTCGAGTAAACAACGAACTGTGCGTGCGCTAGCAGCGCGCGCTGGGTTTCAGAACAAATAAAAACAAATACAGTGAAAACAGTTTCTGACAAAGCCCTGGATAACAAATTTAGCATTGAATAATCTCGCTCATTTCTGAACCACGCAGTCCGGCTGTTCTCGCTTCCTTGTAAACTATCTGGATGTAAGTTCACTGCACTTGACTCGTTTGGCGTGGCGGCCGCCATTTTGAAACGAACACTGGGAGAAGACTAAGGAGTCTGGGACCGAGACACAGACTTCCGGTTGCGTTTCATCGAATTCCCGCGGTATCTCAACACAACTAAAAAGCAATCGCAAAATAGGAGTGGAACCAACTGTTAATAGTAATCTATCATTTTTAGTAGCTGAGATCTTCGTTTTCTTGAATTATTCTAAAATTGTGCTATTAGGACAAGAAAATATACGGATTATGCTAGCAGTGCTACTTTTGGAAAAAGGGCAAAACTTATGCTCAATTCCTCAGATTATGCCAAAAATTATGCTAGCACAATCTGCAAGAGCCTAGAAGGAGAAAAGGCAGAATAAAGTCAACGGTGAAAGGTGATTCCTAGCCACCGCGGTGATCGCTCTGAGGATTTCCACACAGGTTGAGGAGCGCGGAGCAACTCTGCACTTCTCTCTCCTGGCTGTTGTCTGAAATCACAGCGCGACCAACTGATGGCGAGGAAACACTGCGATCACGTGGGTAAACACGCACCGGCGGATGACCGGTGGGCTCAATCGTAACCACTGTCCCAGTAAACACAGAAATATTTACTAAGCTAAGTAACTCTGCGACTAGCAACCGCGACTCCGTCGCTCTCACAGATGCAGCAGTATGAACCGCTCCACAGAGCTGCTCTGGTTCTGAACCAAGGAACGGCGAGCGGGGTGGCCGTTCGCAATGATAAAAACGTAGGAACTACGGCGGACTGATGGTCCGGTTCTAAACATACACAAAGCACAAGAAAACTGGATTGGCAAACAGCTAAACTAAGCTCCGCCCAGACACCAAAAGCCTCTTACTTGTTTCGCTTCTGGAAAGCGATCGATGGCGTGGTAGTGTCCCGGTAAGGTAATTAGGCCTTGGGGGTGCGGCTTCGCCGCTGTTGGATTACGCTCCATGAATGGTCACGGAGCGGCTCTGCTGCGTTTCTCTCTCCTTCGGCTTCAGGGGGTTACAGGTTGGCGCTCCAGCGGGACCGGGTCCTGTAGGGCGCGCGTGGAGCCGATGGCGTCTTCCGTGGGGCACCGAGCCTCTGTCGCGCCGATGTGCGCGGGTCACTCGTGGTGCCGGCTGGACGGAGCGCGTAAACCGGTCTTTCTCGCCGGTGGCTGACTAGCGCGCCGCTGGATGGCCTCGCGGTTGCTGGCTGGAGCAGTGATGGGCCGAGGGAGGCCCGAGGGAGAGGATGCTTTGAATCGTGCGGATTAGATCCGATCTGGAGAGCCAAAGGGTCAAAGCGAGAGCGGAGTAAAGGCAGCAAGCGCTGAGGAGGCAAGAGAGAGAACGAATCGCACTCTCTGAGTTTTAAACGGCCAGTCTGCGATCTGCCTCCATTTGGGGAACCCTGCTGAGACTAGGGGCTCGAGTCCAGTGAGAGGCCGTGACATCACGTTCACACCTAGGTGTGAATTTGCCAGGAATGCTGGGGATTTGAGTTTTAAAAGATTTCCTTTGTCTTTCTTTGTCTCAGAAAACCATGCGATCTCGGTGATCACATGTGTGGCCCAACAACAGGAAGCTGCATCTCCGCAGGACAATGTGATGCTGCAGTTCTTAATCCGACTGCAGACCAGTTTGAACTGGTGTGGGGACTGTGTGCACATGCTGAGGAGCTGCAGAGGATTGTGGGATTAAATAAATGGACACAGAACAATCTGGGTTAAGTGCTGCAGAGCTGCGTGATGCCTAAACCCCCAATGATGAAGATGATGATGATGTAGCCACAGCTAGGAGCCTGGCCCCAGTCTAACCAGTCAGTTGTTGGTTCTAACCAGTCAGCTGTGGGTTCTTATCAGGGAACCCACGGGTGGGGTCAAACCAGTAAGCTGTGGAGTCTAACCAGTCAGTTCTGGGTTCTAACCAGTCAGATGTGGAGTCTAACCAGTCAGTTCTGGGTTCTAACCAGTCAGCTGTGGGTACTAACCAATCAGCTGTGGAGTCTAACCAGTCAGCTGTGGAGTCTAACCAGTCAGTCAGTTCTGGGTTCTAACCAGTCAGCTGTGGGTACTAACCAATCAGCTGTGGAGTCTAACCAGTCAGCTGTGGAGTCAAACCAGTCAGTTCTGGGTCTAACCAGTCAGCTGTGGAGTCTAAACCAGTGTGGAGTCTAACCAGTCAGTTCTGGGTTCTAACCAGTCAGCTGTGGAGTCTAACCAGTCAGCTGTGGAGTCTAACCAGTCAGAGTGTAACCAGTCAGTTCTGGCTTCTAACCAGCCAGCTGTGGGTACTAACCAATCAGCTGTGGAGTCTAACCAGTCAGCTGTGGAGTCTAACCAGTCAGATGTGGAGTGTAACCAGTCAGTTCTGGGTTCTAACCAGTCAGCTGTGGGTACTAACCAATCAGCTGTGGAGTCTAACCAGTCAGCTGTGGAGTCTAACCAGTCAGTTCTGGGTTCTAACCAGTCAGATGTGGAGTCTAACCAGCCAGCTGTGGAGTCAAACCAGTCAGCTGTGGAGTCTAACCAGTCAGTTCTGGGTTCTAACCAGTCAGATGTGGAGTCTAACCAGTCAGATGTGGAGTCTAACCAGTCAGATGATGAGTCTAACCAGTCTGATGTGGAGTCTAACCAGTTAGATGTGGAGTCTAACCAGTCTGATGTGGAGTCTAACCAGTCAGATGACGAGTTTAACCAGTCAAATGTGGAGTCTAACCAGTCAGATGAGTCTAATCAGTCACCTGGTTCCTGAAAAAGTTTAAAATATATAAGCTCAAACTAAGAATAGAATAAAATTATACCAAGTAAATCTAGAAAAGCACTTGGAGAGCGCAGACCTCCACCAAGCGCAACAATTATCGAAAATGTTTCCAGGATTTCCAGGAATCCGGGATTTCTTCCGGATCACACCCAAAATGAAATCATTTCTTCCTTTTCACATTTCTGACAACTCCTGAAAATTTCATCAAAAATCCATCTAGAACTTTTTGAGTTATCTGGAACACAGACAGACAGATAAAGGCCCCCAAAAACATAACCTCCTTGGCGGAGGTAATAAAACCTTCTAAGTCTTTAATTACTCCTTGCCATTTTCAAAATAAAATAAAATAAATAAACAGACCATGCTCCTGGTTATCTAGCACAGTGGACCCCAACCCCTGGTCCCCGGCCCGGTACCCGTCCATGGGTCATTTGCTACTGGGCCGCAGAGAAAAAAAAATCACTTCAATTATTACTGTTTGATTTATTATCCGAGTCTAAATGATGTTTTATTTTGAAAAATGACCAGATTCTCTCCATTACACCCATCTATGACTCTGACACATGACAAGACTTCCAGACTCATGTCTCTGTCACTTGATACATTTAAACTCCCTAGCTGGAAAAACCAATAAAAAACAAACGTCTTCAGACAGTGTCTTTGCGTGGAGATGATGTTACCGATGTTCTGTTGTTGAGGCGATGTTACGAGGACGCTTCTACTGAAGTTGCAAGTGAATACACAGTGGATTTATGTTCATTATCATATAGAGAAAATACAGTTTTTATGCCGGTCCTAGTTATCTATCAAACCTGATAACTCCTGATGCTCCTGGTTATCTATTAGACCTGATGACTTCTGATGCTCCTGGTTATCTATCAGACCTGATAACTCCTGATGCTCCTGGTTATCTATCAGACCTGGTAACTCCTGATGCTCCTGGTATCTATCAGACCTGATACTCTGATGCTGATGCTCCTGATGTTTATCTATCAGACCTGATGAACTCCTGATGCTCCTGGTTATCTATCAGACCTGATGACTCCTGATGCTCCTAGTTATCTATCAAACCTGATAACTCCTGATGCTCCTAGTTATCTATCAAACCTGATAACTCCTGATGCTCCTGGTTATCTATCAGACCTGATGACTCCTGATGCTCCTGGTTATCTATCAGACCTGATGACTTCTGATGCTCCTAGTTATCTATCAGACCTGATAACTCCTGATGCTCCTGGTTATCTATCAGACCTGATGACTTCTGATGCTCCTGGTTATCTATGACACCTGATAACTCCTGATGCTCCTGGTTATCTATCAGACCTGATAACTTCTGATGCTTCTGGTTATCTATCAGACCTGATGACTCCTGATGCTCCTGGTTATCTAGCAGACCTGATGACTTCTGATGCTCCTGGTTATCTATCAGACCTGATGACTTCTGATGCTCCTGGTTATCTAGCAGACCTGAAAACTCCTGATGCTCCTCATTGAGCTCTCTGCTCTCAGACTGTAGGTTTACTTGGAGTTTCTAGAAGATCCAGAAGTAGATTTGGAGGACGGGCCTTCTGCTATCAGACACCTTTACTATGGAACCAGCTACCAGTTTTGTTTAAGGATGCTGACACCACCTCCACCTTTAAAACTGAATTGAAAACATTTCTGTTCAGTAAATCCTACAGTTAGTCTAAACTGTAGTGTGTAGGGGCTAATAGTTATAGCCACAGTTACAGGAATGTATGAAGACCAGACTAGAGCAGGCTGGTCTGAAACATAGCCTCATCATGGCTATGCAGCTATAGGTCTACGCTGCAGGGAGACGCCAACATGATCCCAGCGTTGACCTCCACCCGTCTATATAGACGTCATCCCAGCGTTGACCTCCACCTGTCTATATAGACGTCATCCCAGCGTTGACCTCCACCTGTCTATATAGACGTCATCCCAGCGTTGACATCCACCTGTCTATATAGATGTCATCCCAGCGCTGACCTCCACCCGTCTATATAGACGTCATCCCAGCATTTACCTCCACCGTCTATATAGACGTCATCCCAGCGTTGACCTCCACCTGTCTATATAGACGTCATCCCAGCGTGACTCCATGTCTATATACCCCAGCGTTGACCTCCACCTGTCTATATAGATCGTCATCCCAGCGTCCTCCACCTGTCTATATAGACGTCATCCCAGCATTTACCTCCACCTGTCTATATAGATGTCATCCCAGCGCTGTCCACCTGTCTATATAGATTTATCCCAGCGTTGACCTCCACCTGTCTATAGAGTATCCCAGCGTTGAACCTATATAGATGTCATCCCAGCGTTGACCTCCACCTTTCTATATAGATGTCATCCCAGCGTTTACGTCCACCTGTCTATATAGGTGTCTCCGGGGCATCAACTAACCCGCTGACCTGCAGTCTGATCTTCTGACCACCTCAGTGTTGCTGCCTACATCTGTTTATATAGTCATCTCTGTAGTTTACGTACTAACAATGAACCAGTTAGAATAGAAGAACATGGAATTATTAGTTCTCCAGTTAATGTATAATTATGATTTATACATTTTTTCCTATATAGTATTGCCAGGATGTCTGTGGTCTCCTCTCTGTCCTCCATCCTCTCTCTGTCCTACATCCTCTTTGTCCTCCCTCCTCTCTCTGTCCTCCATCCTCTCTCTTTTCTGTCTCCCTCCTCTTTTCTTTCTTTTCCCAGCTGGTCTTCAGCAGGAAGGTCCCCCTTATGATCCAGGTCCTGATCAAAGTTTCTTCCTCTTTTAGGGGAGTTTTACCTTGACACTGTTTGGCTGGGCACTGTTTTAAGAGTTAAAGGTTTTTCTCCCACTTGCCATTGTTTCTTTAAGATTTAATAATAATATATATAGTGAATAAATAATTGCTCGGGGGTCATGATCTGGGTCTCCTAAAAGCACCTAGAGATATTTGGTTTTGTAATAGATGCAGTACAAATAAAGTTGAATTTAACTGAAATGAATCCTGGAGGAGTCTGGAAATGACCCAGAAGAGTCTTAGTTCCAGTAAAAGGTACCAGGATGTGTGTTGTTCCCAGGCAACTCAGGAGTTGGATTGGTGATGAAAGTGATGAAGAACTGTGTGTGGGCTCTACCAGTGCTTTCTTCTTCATGATCTCCATAACCATGAGGAAGATTTGCTGCGCCTGGCTGCGGCTGTAGTTGAAGGTCTTCTGGATGGTGACTAGCAGCTGGTCTTTGACGCTCTCATTCACCAGCCTGTGGAGGAGGAACTGGCCTGTGAGAAAACGCCCACCACAGATCTTCCAGGCTGTATGAGAAGACAACCAGACTTCCAGTTCTTTGGTTCTTGAATGTTTAACCATTCATCTAGACTGGTTTGTTGAGTATGTTGGATACATGCTGAAACGTCCTCAAGAACCAAAGTAAACCAGACCAGCTGTCTTCTCTACAAGGCTTTGAGGGTGACCATGAGTTGGATGACTGACAGTCTGTCACAATATAACATATTATCTACTGTACGACTATTTTAAATAACAATTACAACCATCATTTTACTGTAAAATAAATTTCCAGAAAATCATGACTATATATTGTTAAGTTGTGACATTTGTATAACTGCAACTTTTTGTTTTAAAATCAAGATTGTTTGCTGTAAGTTGCAACTTTCTTGTAAAAAGAACATTTTTGTCATTAAATTTCAAATTTCACAACATTGTGATATTTTAACAAAAAACTGACTTCATATGACAAATTTTCAAATTTTGTATAAATGCAACTTTATGTCTTATAATCACAACATTTTGTTGTAAAACTGACTTTTTAACTTTCTAACTGACAATTTTTATCATCAAAAAAACCTGAATTTTAGAAATTGTAGAATTTAATAATGCTGCCCACACAAAAATGGCTCAATAGCGCCACCTTGTTTTATGTATCAACCAGCCCCTCCATATGCTTCCACCTACAGACATGAACTTTGTGTGACTGATGTATCATCCTCAGACCTACAAAAAAGTCTCATGGACCCCTGCTCTAACTCCCACAGGAGTTGAAGTTATGAATGGAACATGCAGTTTTTCCAATATTTTGGCCATTTCCAGGCCTCATACTTTAATGACTCCAAACTTCTTTTGTTCTAATCTAAACAGATGGCTGATGAAAGTTTGCGAAGCATCTAACTTTTTACCCGAGGGCGTGACCGCAGTGACGCTGCAAAGTTTGATGTCATTTTGAAGACTCGCTATGAAATTGAAATGGGCTGTAACTCGGCTATACATTGTTTAATCTGGTCCAAAATGGTTGAGTATGATCGTAGTCCCATCCTGAACACATAGAACCTGCAATATTGAGGAACTGCTGTAGCGCCACCTATTGGAAACAGGAAATGTCATGTTTTGTAATGGCATCCCTGCTCCACGTGGGATAAGTCGACACACCTCAAACCAGTTCAAATCAGTAGTAAAGACATTGAAGATGACTGACAGTGAAAACTGTAACTTTCTATCAAAGGGCGTCTCCGTGAGAAGATGATGAAGTTCTGCGTCTCATGATGAATGGAAAAGCTGTTCTAACTTCCACAAATATAAATAATCTTCCCCAAAATTCATAATTTGATGGAGCTTCCATGCTAAACAAGCATCACCTTATGATAAATGGAACATGATTTTGGTCTAATTATATGGTATATTTTGTCAGTGCTTCATCAGATCAGCCTGAGATTCCAACAGACCAGACTGATAAATGTCCTCATGGACCAGACAAAGTTTTATAGATGTCCAACAGTGCCAGGGGGTGGTGGACACCTGAGGGGTGGTGGACACCTGGGGGGTGGCGGACACCTGGCAGTAGTGAGAGGTGGGAGGGCCTGATAATGCTGCTTGCAGCTTTCATTATGAATTGTAACTTTTTATGTTAATATTGACAATTTTTGTCATATAATATTAGCTTTTATCACAAACGTTTAATTTGATGTGAAAAGTTTATAATTCAAATAAAAAAAAAACTTTGATTTGAAGTTGCAATAAAACTTAATATTGCAACATTTGGTTTAAAGTTGAAATTATACAAAATTAACAAGTCTATGACAAAGTCATACTTTCAAGTGGATAAGTTGTGATTTTGCAAAAGTTCATATTTTACAATAAAAACATGATTGACAAAAAGTCTTGGTTTTAGAACAAAAAAAAAATCCCAATCAAATTCTGAAGTCTTACAATAAAAAGATCCTTTTTTGTGAGAATTTGTGATTATAGACCAAACAAAAGCAACAGTTTTACAAATAAAAAAGTAAAAATTTAAGATTTCATATAAGAATTGGTCTTTTTAACAAAAAGTCATGATTAATGACAAAAAGGCAGAATTATACATTTGTAAATGTACAAAGTATAAAATCTTATGTGTGTTAAAAGTTTTTGCCAAACTCAATATTTTACAACAAAGACTCTTAATTCTAGAGTTATGATAAAAAATAAACAAAAATGATGTGATTTCAGAACAAAAAGTAACAAAAACTTGCTTTTGCAAAATAAACCAAAAATTGCTTTTTCTATGACCAAAAGTCATGATATTACAAAACTTTCCTTTAACAACAAAACTCTAAAGAAGAAAACTAAAAAAACTAAAAAAAACTATAATTTTAAATGAAAAAGTAACAGATTTGTGAAGTTTTTGATTTTATTTCAAAAATTCACTACAACCTTACAATAAAAATGTGTGTGTGTGTGTGTGTGTGGGGGGGGGGGGGGGTACTCACCCGTCCTCCTCACAGTATCTGGGGGCGAAGGAGATGATGTCAGAGGCGCGACCGCTGCCATCACAGACCACCACCGGGACCGGAGGCTCCTCCTTCAGACTCTCCAGCACAATGGAGATGACGTTGGGACCCCCCTCCAGGATCAGACACACCACCGGGACCCCCTGACCCAGACCTGAGAACGGATGGCAGACCCGTCAAAATGGACATGTGGTCAGCAGACCTTCACCGCCCAACCGTAACCCCTTACCGCCCAACCCTAACTCCTTACTGCCAAACCCTAACTCCTTACCGCCCAACCCTAACTCCTTACTCCTCAACCCTAACCCCTTAGCGCCCAACCCTAACCCCTTACCGCCCAACCCTAACTCCTTACTGCCAAACCCTAACTCCTTACCGCCCAACCCTAACTCCTTACTGCTCAACCCTAACTCCTTACCGCCCAACCCTAACTCCTTACTGCCGAACCCTAACTCCTTACTGCCCAACCCTAACTCCTTACCCCCGCCCAACCCTAACTCTTACTGCCCAACCCTAACTCTTACTGCCCACCCTAAACCCCTTACCAGCCCAAACCCTAACTCCTTAACTGCCCAACCCTAACTCCTTACTGCCCAACCCTAACCCCTTACCGCCCAACCCTAACTCCTTACTGCCCAACCCTAACCCCTTACCGCCCCAACCCTAACTCCTTCCCTACGCCCTTCCCGCCCAAACCCCTTAACCCCTACCGCCCACCCTAACCCTAACTCCTTACTGCCCAACCCTAACCCTTACTGCCCAACCCAACGCCCAACCCTAACCCCTTAAACCCTACCGCCCAACCCTAACCCCTTATCGCCCAACCCTAACCTCTTACCCCGCCCAACCCTAACTCCTTACCACCCTACCACCCAACCCTAAACCCCTAACCCCTTACCCCTTAACCCTTACCGCCCAACCCTAACCCCTTAACCTGCCCAACCCTAACCCCTTACCCCCCAACCCCTAACCCCTTACTACGCCCAACCCTAACCCCTTACCGTCCCAACCCTAACCCCTTAACCCTAACCCTAACCCCTTACCGCCCAACCCTAACTCCTTACCCCTACCACCGCCCAACCCTAACCCCTTACCACCCAACCCTAACCCCTTTCCTGCCCAACCCTAATTCCTTTCTGCCCAACCCTAACCCCTTACCCCGCCCAACCCTAACCCCTTACGGCCCAACCCTAACTACCTTACGGCCCAACCCTAACTCCTTACTGCCCAACCCTAACCCCTTACCGCCCAACCCTAACCCTTACCGCCCAACCCTAACTCCCACCGCCCACCCTAACCCTACCACCGCCCAACCTAACCCTTACCCGCCCAACCCTAACCCTTAACCCCGCCCAACCCTAACCCTTACTGCCCAACCCTAACTCCTTACTGCCCAACCCTAACCCCTACCGCCCACCCTACCCCCTTACCGCCCAACCCTAACCTCTTAACCGCCCAACCCTTACCACCCCTAACCCTACCGCCCACCCTAACCCCTTACCGCCCAACCCTAACCCCTTACCGCCCAACCCTAACCCCTTACCGCCCAACCCTAACCCCTTACCACCCTAACCCTAACCCCTTACCGCCCAACCCTAACTCCTTACCGCCCAACCCTAACCCCTTACCACCCAACCCTAACCCCTTTCCTGCCCAACCCTAATTCCTTTCTGCCCAACCCTAACCCCTTACCGCCCAACCCTAACCCCTTACGGCCCAACCCTAACTCCTTACGGCCCAACCCTAACTCCTTACTGCCCAACCCTAACCCCTTACCGCCCAACCCTAACCTCTTACCACCCAACCCTAACCTCTTACCACCCAACTCTAACCTCTTGCCACCCAACCCTAACCCCTTACCACCCAACCCTAACCCCTTACCACCAGGACCAGGATAAATGACATCACTGCTACAACACAAACATCATTAGTGCAGCGATCCAGCACTGGCCCTGCTGGTCCTGGTCTAGCTGGTTCTAGTCCAGTTGGTTCTGGTCCAGCTGGTTCTGGGCCCTGAAGTCCAGAAGTCACGGGACCTGTTGTCCAGAGTAGGTATAAAAGTTGGCCTGTGATATTACGCTCAGGAATGTAAAGAACAGTGTCATTTCTGATATTATGATCCTTCTGCCTAACTGGGGTCTAACTGGGGTCTTACTGGGGTCTAACTGGGGTCTAACTGGGGTCTAACTGTGGTCCAGCTCCATTAGGGGCACTGGCAGATTTGTTTGGTCTCAGACGTTCAGTTAAATCTTATTGTCATTCATTGTCAGGTTGTCTTTCCTGCATCACCTGCTCAGGTGTAGGTCTGACCCCTTCTGGATGCAAACAGAGATTAAATTCATTGTGTTCCAGTCACAGCCAAGTCTTGTTATTTCAGTTTCTTCCTGGTCTTTCCCAGAATCCTTTGGTCTTTTAGCCTGCACTGTGTGAAGGAACGAGCAGGGCATGACACCAAACTTTGTGTGAGATCTGAAGCAGTGAGGGTCTGGTGACTCACGTGTGTTGATCTTCTGCAGAGAGATGTGCTTCTCCAGCTGCCGGCGGAGGCGGACCTCTGCGCCGTACTTGCCGGTGGTCCCGTTGTCGGACAGGATGAAGTGGGAGTGGCTGCTGTTCAGGACCGACAGCTTGCTGAGTGGGTTGGACATGGTCTGGTAGGGCCGGGTCACCTGCAACACAACGACCCGGCTGAGCGCTCAATCCTTGCGCTTGTAAACCAGCCACCATTAACGATGTTTGATCTCTCAATTCTGCAGTAAATTTGGAGGTTTTCTCTGAATTTCAGCAAAAACATGCAGCTGTGATTTTACAACTAAAACTTCAGCATTTTTGTCAAAAAGTCATGATTTTGTAAAATTAGATACATTTGTGGCAAAAATTTGGGATTTTACAACAAACAGTTACACTTAATAAATTCCCTATTTTACAACATAAAATCACAGCTTCTGGTGAAAAAGATGTGATTCTGTAAAGGCCATATTTAACAATAAAAATGCTGTAATTTTAACATTCAAAAGTCTTTCACGGCAATTTTACAGGAGAAAGTTGCTTTTCTGCAAAAAAAAAAAAAGTAAAGATTTTTTTTATTTTCAGTTTTACAAGAACGTTTTCAATTTCATAATAAAAAGTCACAATATAGGAAAAATTTAACATGTTACCAAAAAAATTATGATTTAGGCCAAAGAGTTGCAAACAAAAAAAATAAATCAAAATTCAAACTTTTGCAACAAAGTTGCAATTTTATGTCAAAAACTACAATTTTTTAAATTACAACAAAAAATGGTCTAATAATTGTACTAATTTTTTAAAATTAATGGCTTCATCAGTTTTTCAAAATTTCAAATTTCAAAATTCACAATTTTGTAAGAAAAAGTTGCTCTTCTATGAAAATGTCTCAATTTTTCAAATGTCACGATTTTGAAAAAATAAAACAATTACAATTGTTCATAAAAGTCTGGATCGGCCTCAGACTCAGCCCCTGGGAGGAAGTAGCCCGGGCAAGGTCCCAACGAGTCTAAACTATGGATTCCCATCTGGGACTACTACATATAGAATCGGTGCAGAAATAATCTATTTTGGACTTTTCAATCCCTTAACATGTTTTTTTTTTCCCTAACTCGTGCACCCCATGCATTTTTAGCTGCAAGTGGACACTTTGCCAAAGGGGGGAGGGGGCTAGGCACCTGGAGCCACCAAACCACCAGAATTCAGCTCTGAGGAAGCCCCCGAGTAATATACTTGAGTTTGGGGTTGCTACCCCCCACAAAAGTCAAAGTCCTCGTAGAACACAGAAAATCTGCAGAAAGGGTCTCAGGGCCAAAAAATCCAAGGACATATCAGGAGAACCTGTCATGGTGTGCAGTGAATGAGAAAGGAGAGCAGGAGATCCAAAAGGCAAAAAGATCACTGGAGCTGCCAGCTGGAGCTGCAGCTCCAGCTGTTGTGAAGGCTCCTGGACGAAAAGGCCTCAGAAAAAACTTTCAATTGAGTTGATAAGGACAAAAGTACACTTCCATATACCTTTACATTGTCTGCAGGGCTGATTTTGGGGGTAATTTCGGGGTCTCCAGGGCATGCGTGACCACAGCTCGGGGGCTCCTTCGGGATAACCCGGATGTGTCCTGATGCTGCTGGACCAACTTTCCTCTGGAAGGGTCTAGAAGAGTCAGCCTCGTCCATGTGTACTGACCATGGTCTGGTCAGATTCGAACCCGAGTCCCAAAAGTGCTCAGATCCCCTCAGGGCTGGGTGGGGGATGTAGCTTCCATCTGTATGATGCTGCAGCCCAAATATGAGCTGACCAGCCCCAGGAACTTTGCAATTGGGAGCATTTGGAAGTGTACAAAAATAAATGTAAAGCTATTGGCACTGTAAGCCAAAAGCCGACCTTTCCCTAATGCGGATCCAGTTCTAAGGGATTGCCATTGTACCGGTACACGGACCGTACCCGAGCAGCTAATGTTAGAATGCGGATCAACCCCCCAGTTAGGGTAACGTCATTTAGTAACTTAACCCTAAACTTAGTTAGGGTAACTTAGTAACTTAACCCGAACCCACGATAAACCTACATTTACATTTAAGACCGCCAGCTCTTCTACGTGTCCAACCACAACTAAAGACCTCCGACTTTGTCTTTCTGTTAGTTATGTGACCAGCTGTTTCTGGACCACAGACTACTGGGACCAGAACTCCAGGGTCTGGCTGGACTGACGCTGCTGCCGCTGGTCTGTTCTAGTTCAGTTCAGTCTGGATCGGGTCATTTGGGCCGTCAGTCGTTGTGTTTCTGGTGAGTTTGGTCTGTCTTACATCTTTCCCAATCAGGTCTTCTTTGTTCTCGACGATGCCCCATGGGGCAATGCCGATGGCGCAGACCCTCCCTCTGGACTTGGATGAGTGATCTTTCAGGGCGTCTCCAACATGACGGATCACCCCTGAAACAACAGGAGGACCGCCTCAGCTTAGCTTTTATCAGATTTGATTTGATTTGATTTTAGGCAAATCTGTAAGCTTGTAAAATCAAATATTCCTTTTTTATCCATTTTTAGTTTGTACAATCTGGATTTCTAGATTGTTTTTTTGTTTTTTATTTTACAAATTTGTGATTTTCTTTATAATCTGAGTTTTTTTTAATTAGGATTCATTTTCACTGAATAGAAAATTTGTAAAATTGTGTTTGTTAGTTTAGACGATCTGAATTTCTGAGGGTTTATTAAATCCATTTGTTCTTCAAGTTTTTATATTTTGGGTTATCTTTGAGTCAGGTGGGTCATTGGGGGGTACAGTACCTGTGCTGGCTCCTCCTGTGAAGATCCAGGCTCCGGTGGTGACGGCGGCTTTGATCAGGCCCTTACCGAAGACCTGCTTGAGTTTGGGGGTCAGGTCGAAGTTCTGGAGGCCACCGTGGACGGAGATGAGCAGGGTGGGCAGCTCCAGCTGCCACTCCTTAACCATCAGGTGCAGCAACGAGTCTGGCTTCGAGTCAAAGGAGACCCTGATGTACTGCAGGAGAGAGAGGAGAGGTCAGTGGTCAGTCATGCTACAGGAACCCCACAGGACATTTTGGCATGCTACCATGGCCTTGTTGACGTGGCCCCCTCCCTGAAACTCCAGGACCCCGAAGGCATCAGTGGGGGAGGTCCGACTGTGTTTCAAAGCGCTCCACCTCTCTGTCGACTGGACCTCCAACTGCACCAGTAGGGCCCCTTCTTCTGTGGGCCCCTGGGGAATGGTGGTGTGCTGGGCCACCAGCTGACCACAGCTGCACCTGAGCATCAAAAAACCAGCATTTATGTGGCAGATATGTAGACAAAAGGAAAATTAATTGTGTGGATGCAATAGCAAGAGGGAAAGACAAACACTGTGAACTACTGGTACATCACAGATGGTCCACCAGCTGCTGGCTGGGGGACCATCTGTGATGGTTTGGAGAAAAAATGTCCACAAAAAGAAAACTATGTAAAGAGAGAAGAGGTAGAAAACTTGTTTCTGTTTCACAGAGACAGCCAAGTTTGGTTTCATCGCACACAGGATCTGGTCCAGGTACAGGGGAGATCCACTCTTCAGCCTCCCTGGTAAGGTGTATGAAGGTTCAGGGGCAAAAACACCATGGAGAACCTAGCATGTCCCACCTCAAACATGAAGTTAGAAGACCTCAATAGACTCAGATGGACTCATGATCAGGTAAGACCTACCTGCTGGGGTCTTTGCTGGGAATAATCTGAATGCATTCCCTCTTCTGGAATGTTCTCTCAATCCATGCTCGGTGAACCTAGAAGAACAACAGCAGCAATAATAGACAAAAGGAGCATCAGGAAACATCAGGAAATATCAGGAAAAACCAGAAACCAGCATCTGGAAAAATCAGGAATCTTAAAGTAACATTGGGAAACATTGGAGAACCATCAGGAAGCACCAGGACACATGAAGAAGCACCATCATCATCATCATCATCATCATCATCATCATCACCATCACCATCACCATCATAATCATCATCATTATCATTACCATCATCATCACCATCATCATCATCATCACCATCATTACCATCATCATCACCATCATCATCATCATAATCATCACCACCATCATCATCATCATCATCACCATCATAATCATCATCATTATCATCATCATCACCATCATCATCACCATCATAATCATCATCATCATCATCATCACCATCATCATCATCATCATCATCATCACATCATCATCATCATCATCATCATCATAATCATCATCATCATCATCATCATCACCATCATCCTCATCATCATCGTCACCATCATCATCACCATTATCATCATCATAATCATCATCATCATCATCATCATCACCATCATAATCATCATCATCATCATCATCATCGTTCAATTTATCATTATTTTTGTGTTAACTAAAGATGATTTTCAAGATGGCTGCCGTGGAGCAGACACAGAGCTTGGCATCTCCTGTGTGTCCGACTCAAAAGCCTTTTAAAAGCCCTTCTAAATGCATAAAAATGCCATGGCATACAGCATCAACGTATCTTTTATTTGCTTTTATCATCTTATACCTGTTGGTGTGCTCAACTTGTCCTCGGCGCAGCGATGACTACCAGGTTATCCACCATACCAAGATGTCTCAACTCATTCTCTTCACTAAAGTGCTGGATGATGGTCGTGCAAGGTTACCCACAAGTAGAAATGGACAACCATCCAAATCTCCCTGGGGAATTGTACCTTTCATGATTATTCTGCTCCTGGCTGGCGATGTTGAATCAACTCCTGGCCCTTTATCAATGAATTGCACTGATGATAGAAAGCCACAGCTAATCTCACAATGCTATCTTCAAGCTGGATCTCAAGCTATAGCAAAGGGACTCCCATTGCTGGCTAGGCTTCCACCCCCACTGCTAGCTGGGCCTCCACCCCACTGCTAGCTGGGCCTCCACCCCCACTGCTAGCTGGGCTTCCACCTCCACTGCTAGCTGGGCTTCCACCTCCACTGCTAGCTGGGCTTCCACCTCCACTGCTAGCTGGGCTTCCACCTCCACTGCTAGCTGGGCTTCCACCTCCACCGCTAGCTGGGCTTCCACCCCCACTAGCTGGGCCTCCTCCACCAGTGCTAGCTGGGCCTCCTCCATTAGTGCTAGCTTGGCCTCCTCCACCAGTGCTAGCTGGGCCTCCCCCACCAGTGCTAGCTCGGCCTCCTCCACCACTGCTAACTGGGCCTCCACCTCCAGTGCTAGCTGGGCCTCCACCTCCACTGCTAACTGGGCCTCCACCTCCACTGCTAGCTGGGCCTCCTCCTCCAGTGCTAACTGGGCTTCCTCCACCAGACCTAGCTGGGCCTCCTCCACCAGTGCTAGCTGGGCCTCCTCCACCACTGCTAACTGGGCCTCCACCTCCAGTGCTGGCTAGGTCTCCATCTCCAGTGCTAGCTGGGCCTCCACCTCCACTGCTAGCTGGGCCTCCACCTCTATTGCTAGCTGGGCCTCCACCTCCACTGCTAACTGGGCCTCCACCTTCACTGCTAACTGGGCCTCCACCTCCACTGCTAGCTGGGCTTCCATCTTCACTGCTAGCTGGGCTCCCACCTTCACTGCTAGCTGGGCCTCCACCTCCACTGCTAGCTGGGCTTCCACCTCCACTGCTAGCTGGGCTTCCACCTCCACTGCTAGCTGGGCCTCCACCTCCACTGCTAGCTGGGCTTCCACCTCCACTGCTAGCTGGGCTTCCACCTCCACTGCTAGCTGGGCCTCCACCTCCACTGCTAGCTGGGCTTCCACCTCCACTGCTAGCTGGGGCTTTCCACCTCCACTGCTAGCTGGGCTTCCACTCCA
The DNA here is from genome assembly GCA_018398805.1 of Hirundichthys speculiger. NCBI lineage: Eukaryota > Metazoa > Chordata > Actinopteri > Beloniformes > Exocoetidae > Hirundichthys > Hirundichthys speculiger. Next base: position 37,590 of record JAGFBZ010002352.1, read on the forward strand.
TGCTAGCTGGGCTCCACCTCCACTGCTAGCTGGGCCTCCACCTCCACTGATAGCTGGGCTTCCACCTCCACTGCTAGCTGGGCCTCCACCTCCACTGCTAGCTGGGCTTCCACCTTCACTGCTAACTGGGCCTCCACCATTACTGCTAACTGGGCCTTAACCTCCACTGCTAACTGGGCTTCCACCTCCACTGCTAGCTGGGCTTCCATCTCCACTGCTAGCTGGGCCTCCTTCTCCACCAGTGCTAGCTGGGCCTCCTCCACCATTGCTAGCTGGGCTTCCACCTCCACTGCTAGCTGGGCTTCCAATCCCATTGGCTGGGACTCCTCCACCACCGGCTGGTACTTCTTCATTACCGGTTGGGACTTCTCCACCACCAGTTGGGACTCCATTACCACTGCCGGCTGGGTCTCCATCATTGCTGGCTGAGCCTCCATCACCATTGCTAGCTGGTCCTCCTACCCCATCTGTGATTCATGGTGGGGCAACACTGGGACAGGGGCAGGGGTTGGCATCCTCAGGGGCCCGTCGACAGCGAGGTCAACGTCACCATCGGATCCAAAAAATACAAAGGTTGCCAATAAGGTAATACAGAGACAGCAACACACTAAACTGTTACAGACTGTTAACCATGCTAAAGTTCTCTGGGACCCCAAATTTAAACCCAAGGGGACTTTTGGTGGACATCTTAATATCAGAAGTGTTGTCGCTAAGACAGAACAACTTGAGAAACTATTGTCTGATTCACATCTTGATTACCTGGGGCTATCGGAAACATGGTTAACTACTACAACTCCACGTAGTGCCTTTGCCATTCCCAATTATAATTTATTTAGGAAAGATCGCTCCAGGGGGAAAGGTGGTGGTATCTTGATTTATGTGAAAGACACAATCCAGTGTAAGCAGATGGATCTTCCCCAAAATGGTTTGGAATGTGTGGGAGTTACTCTCTCTCTCTCGCCTGAAATGTCATTTAACATTGTTGTTGTCTACAAACCACCTAATGATAAAGATGTGTTCTTCTCAATGTTAACTGAGGTGTTCAAAGCCTGCAATAACAAGGAAACGATTGTAATAGGTGATTTAACTTAACTGGTTAGATGCAGCAAGATCAAACAAGTTGAGAAATTTAGCAATCAGTTTAATTTAACTCAAAGGTAAGGAAACCCTACTAGAATTAACCAGATCATCCAAAACTCTGCTAGATTAATGTTTACAAACAAAACCTGATCGGGTTATAAGACTTACAATTTAGTCACAGGATTGTCAGATCACAATCTTACACTGATGTCAAGACAACTGTCTAAGCTACGCTACAGCAGTCAAATGAAAGAGAAGACCTATACAACATTTATTCCCAGGAAGGATCTTGAGGCCATGGATACTGAGATAAAGCAAACTAATTGGGAATGATGCATCTGTGGGGAGACTTGTGAGCAGACTTGTGATCATCTCAAAACTGCTATCACCCAGATCATATCAAAATTTACAAAAACTCAACCACAGAAATATAAACAAAGAATAAATCTACCATGGTTTAGGGAAAGTCTATGGCTCCTAATGAAAGAAAGAGATACAGCACTTAAAAAAATATCTCAAGTCAAAACTAGAGTCACAGTGCAAACTCACTAAGTACACTATCAACAGAGACCGATAGCTTGAAGATTGCAAATATGCTTAATGATTATTTCATTGATTCCGTTTTAAAATTGTGTTGTGCCTCCTCGAGGCAACAATCACTCTTGTTACCCACATTATCCGCATTACCTGCTGGGTCCTCGCTCAATGCCGCATTATCACTTTATTACATTATTACAGTTTTATTATTACAGTTTTATTATTACTGGTTTTGCACACTGTTTTTGTCTGTTTTGCACACTGTTTTTGTCTACTTACTTTTTATTTAGTGTCTTTTTGCGCACTGTTTTAGTCTATTTATTGTTCTGTTTCTGCACACTGTTTTTTGTCTATTTATTGCCTATTTAATGTCTATTTAATGTCCTGTCTATTTATGTATATTTTTGTATCTGTTGCAACGAGCCAATTTCCCCTCGGGGATTATTGAAGTATTTTCAATTCAATTCAATTCTCAGTGGATCAGCAGCAGGGGCTGTATCCACTGCGGTTGGTCTTATGAACTTTGCATATAAAAATGAGGAAAAGATAAATAAAATCCTTTCTTCACTTTCCAACTCGAAATCTAAGGATACATGGGGACTAGACCCATACTTTATTAAGAAAATAAGATGTTTTTACAGTACCATTATGCATATGTAAACCAGTCACTGGATGAATGTGTGTTCCCCTCTCCTTGAAGACTGCTATTGAATACCCATCTTTAAATCAGGAGACAGACTAGAAATGAAGAACTACAGACCTATTAGTATACTTCCTGCTATTTCCAAGGTTCTAGAAAAAAAGTTGTTGCTGCTGAGCAGCTAACAAACATCTTAAACTATGGAAACATCTACATCCGATGCAATTTGGCTTCCGAGCAAAACATTCCACTAACACTGCATGTTGTTATTTTCTGGAAGTAATCAAATCTAGTTGGACAAGGGAGGGATGGTGGGTGTGTATTCCTGGATCTGCGAGTAGAGTTTTTGATTCTGTTTGATCACTCTGTTCTGTTGTCAAAATTGGTCAATTTTGAATTATCTGCTAGCACTATTGCCTGGTTCCAATCATATTTGTCAGATCGCTACCAGTGTTGTAAGGATCAATGATAAACTGTCTTCTCTTCAAGCCTGCACCACGGTGTACCGCAGGGGTCATCTTGGGGCCATTGCTGTTCAGTTTATACATTAATGACTACCACTTATCTGTGATGGTGTTGAGATCCTGATGTATGCTGACGACACGGTCATCTTCACTCATGGGACAGACGCAAATGTAGTTTGCTACTAAATTATCTGCGGCAATGCTAAAGGTAACAGAATGGCTGAAGCAGTCCAATCTTATGCTGAATACGGAAAACCATCACAATGTACTTTTCAAATAAACGTAGTCAAGGAAACTTTCCTTTCCATTCAGTTTGGTAGCCAAATTACGAAAAAATGTTGAGGATTTTAAATATCTGGGTGTCACCTTAGATTCCACACTCAATTTGATAAACATATAAAGAAAGTTTGCAGGGTGCTGAAGTTTCAGTCTTGTTAACTTCCGCTACATCAGGAACTCATTAACACCGAAGCTGCAAAAACCTATTTAAAATGCCTGATTGTGTCACACATCTTGTCTGTATATCATCCTGGTCTCAGGCCAACATGACCACCTAAATCCACTCAGATCAATCTATAATCAGGGCCCTAAAAGTCTTAGATAAAAACCGTGGCTGTATCATCATTGCAATATACTAAAGAAGTATAAAATGTTAAGCTTTGATAATCTAATTACATATTCTAATGTCCCGTCTGGTACAAAAATCATACATGATGCTGCACCACCACCTCTGAAAACTTATGTTCAGCCTCGCTCTGAAATAATTACTCTCGAACATTAATCAACAATCTAGGGAGCCTGCAACATTCCCAAAAGAAGGACTGCCTTTTTTCCAATCAGCCTTCTCTTTTAAAGCCGTAAAAAGTTGGAATGGACTCCCGGCAAAATAAGACAATTACAGATTATATAGTTTTTTTCACCATGCAGTCAAAATTTGGCTGCTCAGCAACCAGTCTTGCTCACATTAAGGGGCTCATTTTATTCTTGCATTATTCTGTACAGGATGCATTGTAAAGAGTATCTTTTTATTGTTTTTTAAGCTATTGTAAATTTATCCAATTGTTTTTTGCGATTTATTTTGTTGTATTTTACGTTCTTTGCCTTCTTGTCTTACTGTTTATCTGTGTAACGACTACAGATGGAATTAGCTTGGTGCTAAATCTGGGTGCAGCCATCTTTTAATGCCACTGCACACGTCCTTTAAATAAATAAATAAAAATAAAAAAAATATACAATCATCACCACAACCATCATCAAATCATCATCATCAAAATCATCATAATCATCATCATCATCCCATCATCATCATCATCATCATCATATCATCATCATCCATCATCATCATCATCATCATCCATCATCAGCATCACCATCAATCATCATCATCATCATCATCATCATCATCATCATCATCATCATCATCATCATCATCACATCCATCATCATCATCATCATCATCATCATGATCATCATGATCAATCATCATCATCATCATCACCATCACCATCACCATCACGATCACGATCATCATCACCATCACCATCACCATCATCATCATCATCACCATCATGATCACGATCATCATCACCATCATCATCACATCACCACATCATCATCACCATCACCATCATCATCATCATCATCATCATCATCATCATCATCATCATCATCATCATCATCATCATCATCATCATCATCATCATCATCATGATCACGATCATCATTATCACCATCATCATCTTCATCTTCATCATCATCATCATCATCATCACCATCACCATCATCATCATCATCACCATCAGGATCACGATCATCATCATCATCATGATCACGATCATCATCATCATCACCATCATTATCATCATCACCATCACCATCACGATCACGATCACGATCACGATCACGATCACGATCATCATCATCATCATCATCATCATCATCATCATCATCACCATCACCATCACCATCATCATCATCATCACCATCATGATCACGATCATCATCATCATCATGATCATCTCATCATCACCATCATCATCACGATCATCATCATCATCACCATCATTATCATCATCACCATCATCATCATCATCATCACCATCATCATCATCACCATCATCATCATCATCATCACCATCATGATCATGATCATCATCATCATCACCATCACCATCATGATCACGATCATCATTATCACCATCATCATCTCCATCATCATCATCATCACCATCATCATCATGATCATGATCATCATTTTCATCATCATCATCACAATCATCATCATCACATCATCATCATCATCACCATCATCATCATCATCACCCATCATCATACCATCATCTCATCATCATCATCATTCATCATCACAATCATGATCACTCATCATCATCCATCATCATCATCATCATCATCATCATCATCATCATCATCACATCATCATCATCATCATCATCATCATCATCATCACGCGCCAGTATGGGGCGCCAGTATGGTGTCTGATTTGGTTTACCTGATCTAACGCCTAAAACAGACGTGTCAGGAAATTTGATGTCAAATCCAGACTGTTTTTGATAAAAGTACATGTTTTTCTTGTAAAATCTCAATGTTTATCAAATACTTCTTCATGCAGATTCATTCATTGTACAATCTAAATTATTCATAAAATCTGAACTTTTTCATTTCAAATTGTTACTTTTTAAAGTACAAAACTGTGCTGACATATAAATTACTTTTCTGTTTTTTTTCAAAAAGCAGCTTTTTTTCTTGTAAAATTGTCACTTTTTGACATAAACTTGTGAAGAATTCACAACTGTTTTCACCTAAAATTGTGATTTTTTTTTCTCTAAATAATCTTAACTTTTCAAAATCACCAGTTTTTTGTTCTTGTAAGTTGATTACGTCGTGTGAAAGCTGGAAGTTCTTTTCTCTTCTGGACACAAATGAGCGTTGTTCTGCTGGAATCTGACGGCGCTGCCAGCTGCAGAGATAAACTCATCCTGGATCATCGTAGACGTGCTTCTCAATGGCTTAATGGTGCATTTTGTGATTAAATTGTCATGTGAAGCAAGAAAACCACATTTGGCTGGAGCACCGTTCTGTCTGAACGAATCGGGCTAATTTCAGGGGGAGTGGAGCTTTTATTCCTTTCTGCAGTAAATCCTCTTATCCGTCACAAACACACGGAAGTGCCCTTTAAATCCGGCCCCTGTGCGTTTAATGGGGCCGCCTCTAATGCCTCTGCTGTGTGCTGTTGTTTCGTTTCTAAAGTTCCTGCACTCTGGATGATGAGGATTACTGTCGGGGCCAGGAGCCTCACTCTCACCACCATTATCATCATCGCCGCCCCCACACCCTCCTGTCAGGGGCGGAGCCTGTTGTTGTGTCTGTCACTCCTGGACTAATGTCCTCAGAGAAGGCCACTGTCAGGCACGGTGGTGGCGGGGTCATGAAGGGGGCCCACCAGCTTATGCTAACCTCACTTCCTAACATCCGCTAAACCATCAGGGCAGATGAATGTGATGAACTTGAGCTAAAATCAAGCTAGTTAGCATGACGAGGTCTTATGCTCCATGCTAGCTATGCTACGCTAACATCAAAGAACTCAAAGCTGCCATTTTACAACAAAAGTTTATTTCATTTGAACAATTAACAATTCAGAGAAACTCTGTATTTGAAAAAAAAGTAACAAAAGTGTTTAAAAGCTGCAATTTTGTGAATTTTATAACAAAAATTCACATTTTTACGACAAAGTTGTAACACAAAAATATTTTCCAACAAAAACTTGGGCCTTTTTGTCAAAATCGTAATTAAGTAAAATCTTGAATTGTAACTTTTCGTCAAAATTTGAGATTTCGTCATGAAAATTTCAATTTTTACCACAAACTTGTGATCTTGCAAAATTCACAACTTTACAGCAAAAAAATGTGTTATTTTGGGGAACAAAGCTGCACTTATATAAAAAAAATCACAATTTTTCAACAAGCCACTTTTTAAGGTCAGAAATTTGTGATTTTGTGAATTTTTTGAAGAAAAAAAAAACTATGTCAAATTTGCTATTTAAGATTTCTGTCAAAAGGATTTTTGTGAAAATCAATCTTTTAAAGAAATATTTATTTAAAAAGTTGAAATTTTGAGACAGTCACAAATTTACAAAAAAATCCAGGCCTTTTAGAACAAACATTTGTAATTCTGAAAAAGAAGTAGCTATTTTGGAATAAAAAGTTGTGATTTGATGTCAAAAATCAGGATTTGGGCAAAATTTGAGACTTTGCTTTTAAAATGTCAGAAATTTGATTTTAGAACATAAAAGTCATATTGGTCAAACATATGTAACTTTACTGAGGTTTTTATTGACAAAAATATTGAATTTCAAAAGCTGCTATTTTGCCGTTTCATAGTTTAACAAAAAAAAATAGGTTTTTAGGACATAAAGTCAAACTTTTATGGTAAAGATGTGATTTCGAAAAACTCAACATTTTAAGACTAAAGGTTGAGGGATTATGTTTAGAAGTCACAATTTTGTGAACTTCCTCATTTTTATGATAAAAAGTCAAAGTCAGGATTTTTGAAAAAATGTCATATTCTGAAATTTGCAGTTTTAAAGGGAATAAAATCATAAAGGGAAAAATAATAGCGTTAAGTTTTGATATTCTAAATTTTACAAAAAAAAATATGTTATTTTGGGACAAAAAGTTTTCATTTATGTTAAAAATTTGCAATTTTGTGAAGCCCAGTATTTTAAGGGTTTGGCTACATCGAGTTAAAAAGACATTTATGATGTTAAAACTTGTGATTATACAATAAATATTTCTAATAAATCTGATGATTTTCTCTGTGATTGTACAGTTGTAGAAACAAGTATACATATATACATATATATATATACCATTCGCAAACTTCGGAACACCGAGGCCCAATTTGAAATGCGAAAAATCTCCGCAGCCCACCGAAACCTTTAACCACAACTGTGATCAACATACAGGACCAGGAACCATGTTCTGATATTAATGTAAGGGGTCAACAGATAAGGTGACACTTGTCATATTAAGTTAAGATGAAGGTAGAATAACACTTAATTGGTTTGTTTTGTTACTTCTTAATGTTTTAAATCACGTCGTTAATATTTACCAGTAATTAAAAACATATTCTTAAAAAAAATCGAGGATTTAAAACATATTTGTTTAATTCTAATGACCTCTCACGGCCCACCTGCAGTACCGACGCCCCGACGGCCCACACTTTGGGAATCTCTGTATATATATATATATATATATATATATATATATATATATATATATATGTATACACTCAATGGCCACTTTATTAAGTCCACCTGCCCAGGTACTCATTAACACTGATCTCTAATCAGCCAATCACATGATCTCTAATCAGCCAATCACATGATCTCTAATCAGCCAATCACATGATCTCTAATCAGCCAATCACATGACAGCAGCTCAATCATTTCTCCACATGGTGATGATGATCTACTGCAGTTCAAACCAGCGTCAGAACAGAGAAGAAAGGTGGTCGAAGAGACTCTGAACTTGTCCTGGTTGCTGGTCTGAGTATTTCAGGACCTGCTGGTCTACCAGTAGACCAGTAGACCTGCTGATCTACTGGGATCTTCTCCACAACCATCTCCAGGGTTTACAGAGGATGGTCCAGGAAGAGAAGATATCCAGTGAGCTGCAGTTCTGTGGGAACAAATGTCTTGTTGATGCCTGATGTCAGAGGTCAGAGGTCAGAGGTCAGAGAAGAATGACCAGACTGGTTGCAGCTGATAGAAAGACAACTGGAACTAAAATAGCCACTGGTTACAACCGAGGTCTGCAGAAGAGCATCTCTGAACCATCAACATGTCCAACCTTTAGGTGGACGGACTACAGCAGCAGAAGACCACCGCAGGTGTCTCTGCTGTCAGCTGAGACCAGGAACCTGAGAGTCCTGGATGAGGTCAGGTTCAGGTTTAGGGTGAAGGTCAGGTTCAGGGTCAGGTTCAGAGGGTCAGGTTCAGGTTCAGTTCTCACCTTCTGTGATCCAGAGGATGTGCTGCGTTTGATGGACGACCCATTGTGTCCTCTGATCCCTCTGACGTCCATCTCAAAGAAGATCAACCTTCCTCCACATTCATCCTCTCTGTCACAGTCTCCTCTGTACTGCTCTCCTCTGTCCTTGTCCGCTCGTCTCCTCTGTCCTGCTCTCCTCTGTCCTAGTCCCCTGCTCTCCTCTGTCCAAGTTCCCTGGTCTCCTCTTTCCTAGTCTTCCAGGCTCCTCTGTCCTGCTCTCCCCTTCGTTCTAGGCCCTGGTCTCCTCTGTCCTTGTCCCCTGATCTCCTCTGTCCTGGTCTCCTCTGTTCAAGTCCCCTGGTCTCCTCTTTTAGTCCCCTGGTCTCCTCTGTTCTAGCCCCGTAGTCTCTTCTGTCCTAGTCCCCTGGTCTCCTCTGTCCTGGTCTCCTCCGTGGACTGTGTCTTGTGTCCAGGTGTGTGTGGTGTGTGTGGGCGCAGAATGTAGAGACTTTCAGCTGTAATCAGGATTAAAGTGTGTTTGGGGGCGGAGCTCTTTATTGGAGGGAGACGTAATAAAAAGTTGATGGAGGTGAATCTGAGGATCCTTTACTGACATCCATCTGAGAGATGATGGAGTCTGAGACGACAGCACCACCTGCTGGTGGGAGGACTGTTTGAGACGACAACGCCACCTGCTGGTGGAAGGACTGTAGGAGTCTGAGACGACAGCACCACCTGCTGGTGGGAGGACTGTTTGAGACGACAGCACCACCTGCTGGTGGAAGGACTGTAGGAGTCTGAGACGACAGCACCACCTGCTGGTGGAAGGACTGTAGGAGTCTGAGACGACAGCACCACCTGCTGGTGGAAGGACTGTAGGAGTCTGAGACGACAGCACCACCTGCTGGTGGAAGGACTGTAGGAGTCTGAGACGACAGCACCACCTGCTGGTGGAAGGAGTGTAGGAGTCTGAGACGACAGCACCACCTGCTGGTGGAAGGACTGTAGGAGTCTGAGACGACAGCACCACCTGCTGGTGGCAGGACTGTAGGAGTCTGAGACGACAGCACCACCTGCTGACCTCTGCCAGCCTGTTGGGAAACCTGCCATATATAGACAAAACCTGATGTCCTGAAATTATGCTCTTATCACGTTATCAACTATCTCAGCTAGTCTGAAATAATCAAACACACTCCAAATAAGGCTCCGTGTTACTGAACCAAAGACATGTGCAAGATCTAAAAGGATTGGATGGAAATTCATTCTCTCAGTCTGAGCTGTCTGAATCTGGTCCCAGATGAGACTGGTCTGCTCAAATAACCCTGCAGGACTTGGTATCCCTAGAGAATCTGGTATCCCTGCAGGACCTGGTACCCCTGCAGAACCTGGTACCCCTGCAGAACCTGATATCCCTGCAGCACCTTGTATCCCTACAGAACCTTGTCTCCCTACAGAACCTTGTATCCGTGCAGAACCTGGTATTACTACAGGACCTGGATATCCTGCAGCACCTGGTATTAGTGTAGGACCTAGTATTCTTGCAGAACCTGTTATTGCTGCAGGACCTGGTATCCCTGCAGGATCTTGTATCCCTACAGAACCTTGTATCCCTGCAAGACCTGGTATGCCTGCAGGACTATGTATCCCTACAGAACCTTGTATCCCTACAGAACCTTGTATCCCTGCAGGACCTGGTATCCCTGCAGGACCTCGTATCCCTACAGAACCTTGTATCCCTACAGAACCTGGTATCCCTGCAGGACCTGGTTTCCCAGCAGATCCTGGTATCCCTACAGACCCTGGTGTCTCTGCAGAACCTTGTATACCTACAGAACCTGGTATCCCTGCAGAACTGATGTCCGTGCAGGACCTGCTCATTGTTGGGCAAGTTCACTTTGTACACGAACTAGTTCAGTTCATAGTTCACAGAAATTAAAATGAACTAGTGCAGTTCACCATTTCAAAAAATGAACTAAATAGTTCATTTTTAGTCCTTTTTTAAATTCTTTTTTAATGTTGCTGCGAGCAATTATTTGTCAAAATGATTGCCACTGCCCATATACTACACCACCACAAACGGCAATTATTTTATCCATTTTAACTGTCGAAAACTATCGGTCCAATTCTGAATCTTTATCCAACCAGGGTTCACATTAGCATTGAAGGGACAGCCCATGTAAAACTGTCATTTCTGTTTCAGTTTCTCTCTACACTGTAGAGAGAAGCTGAAAGGGAAATAACAGTTTTTTTTCCTCATAATTTTAACATACTGTAGAGTCTACAGTATGTTAAAAATATGAGGAAAAACTGTTGCCAAATGGTCTTTATTATCAGACAAAAACAGGTCCTTAAGGTGCAAATGTTTTTTTCCCCTATTTCAATATTTCAATCCCCCGGGAGTCGGGGGTCTCCTCCTGCTCTGGGTAACTGCAGCTCTCATCTTCCTCCATGATCGTTTTAAACGTTTGATGACGCAATTGTTAGCGTGACAGCAGCGACAGCCGTGTTTCCATGTTTGATTGATTTCCTCAGATACATATCAGGCTCCTTTGTGGTGGATTTTAAATGGGGTTCGCTGGAAACCTGGAACGGTTTTGGCTGTGCGTGAACTTATTTTTTTTTAAATTTCATTTAGCCTTTGTTTATACAGGTGAAAACACATTGAGATCGAGATCTCATTTTCAAGTGTGACCTGTTCAATAATAAATCACAATGAAATGCATATAAAACATCAATAGAGTTATATAAAAAAAAAAAAAAAACAAAATTATATATATATAATATATATATAAGCTAATATATATATATTATATATATATATCTCTCTATATATCTCTCAACTAGAACTCTCTCTAAGTCTCTTAACAGAACTTTAAAACTAGCGAGGGAAATCAAACTGGACAGTTTCAGGTGCTGCTGAAGCTCGTTCCAGGTGGGGGGGGGTTTGAGTAACACACTCAGTACGGACTGAAGGGATGGAGAAAGTGATGAAGTCCTGGGACCGTAGATTGTAAGTGGACTGGTTCTGAGACAGATTTAGGATGGATTTGTAAATGAAACCAGTGTACGGTTCTATGCACTGACAGAGATGACCAGCTGACCGAGGCGTACAGAGTACAATGATGTGTCATGTGTTTACAACCAGTTATAAATCTCAGTGATAAACAGCATCGAGCAGATGGAGATGATTTGCAGGTGCATTCATATACAGGACATCACCATCGTCCAAGAGAGGCACACAAGGTGGCAGAAACCAGCTGTTTCCTAACTTTTAGAGAAAAACAATTTTGTTCCTGTTAAAAAAAAATCTATTTTAGTTTTATTTTCTTAACCAAATTGTAATGACATTTAAAGACAGCCATCATCTAATATAAAATATATATGATAATATATATATATATATATAATATAAGTATTATTAGTAGTAACTTTGAAAGAGCGTCATTGTCAACTGCCCAAATGAACCCGTTCACGCTGGTGAAGGAGAAAGAGAGCGCGCTCAGTTCACGTTCACGAAAAATATGAACTAGTTCGTGAACTTTCGTTCAATGAACGTGTTCAGGTACAACACTGGACCTGATATCTCTGCTGGACCTGGTATCCCTGAAGAACCTTGTATCCCTGCAGGACCTGGTTTCCCAGCAGATCCTGGTATCCCTATAGACCCTGGGGTCCCTGCAGAACCTTGTGTAGCTACAAAACCTGGTATCTCTGCACATCATGGTATCCCTGCTGGATCTGGAAATCCTGCAAGACATTGTATCCTTGCAGGACCTGGTTTCCCTGCTGGACCTGGTATCCCTGCAAGACCTGGAAATCCTGCAGAACCTTGTATACCTGCAGATTCTGGTGTGCCTGCACTGTTGTATCAATTGAGTCCTTCTTATGTTGCTCGTTGATCTCTGAGCAACTACACTGAAGACTCCTCCTTTGGGACGAGGACACCGTTTCAAGATGGAGGGCACGGCGGTGCTGCCGGTGTACTTGACTATTCATGTTGAATGTGGCGGGCGGCAGGTTACAGTGAGTAATCTTTTAGGACAACCACAGATGCAGTACCACACAACAACAGCAGATGGCAGCACACGTCCTGTAACAGACACCTCCTGTCCTACATCATGCTCTTGGGATTATTTGTTTATTCCAAACTATTTTTAGCTGCCTCCATAAAATCCACGAATCTCAGGAGCACTTTTATAAACCCAGGAGGGACTCCATTTGGCCCTGAAGCTAAAGAAGCCTTTACACCCCGGACGACTTCCTGAACCTTCCACTTAGGGGGTCTAACGTCCATCCCATGACCTACTTCTCCTAATGGTGGCATATCTAGTCTCATATCTCTGAGGTTTCAGCAGGACCCTGGTAGCACCTGTCTACGTAGCCTGGACCAGCCACACCTGTACAGGTGAACCTGTACCTGGTCTTACTGTTCCTTCCATATGTCTACCAGAGTAAAGTTCTGCATAGAGGTGGAGATGAGTAACAACACGACTCGTGTTTGTTCAGAGACATTTATATTTGAGAGGACGTGAGGACAGCAGGAACAGGAAGTAGAAACAATAAATAACAGTGGTAAAAACCTGGGTATCTGCAACAACAGGAGGAATTTATTTCTGATGAAAACTGCTTATACATTCTCCTTAGAGGTCAAACTTTGTGCGTCTGGAAGTTACTGAAACAGGAAGCTGCAGCAGAAGCCCCGCCTCCCTCACTGGAAGCCCCACCTCTGTCCAGAGGGAGGAGGTGGAGCCACAAGGAAGAGGTGGAGACCCCTGGAGAAGCCCTGCCTTCTAACCCCACCCCCTCAAAGCAGATCCAGTTCAGAATCGGTCCAGGTTCTATCCAGGTTCAGCCCAGGTCCTGGACACGGCGGCAGATCTCTGCGGTGAATTCTGAGCACTTGGAGTCACCCCCCAGGTCCTTGGTCAGAACCTGAAACGACAGACGAGTCGTCAAAGACAAGTTCAAGTTGACTTTATTAATACCGGTAGGTAGATTTGTTTTGCAGCAGAAGGCATCTCACACACAACCTTTACCGTTATTAGTTTAACACAGGACAAAGACAGGTTTTACAACAGCACAAGACAGACATGGCAGGTACTCACAACGCTCACTGAACAGGATAAAAGATATAAATAGAAGTAGAAGTAAAAACCAAGGTCAGGATTTCTAATAAATACAATAAATAAGTTAAAATAAATTAAAAGCAGGATAGACCACATCAATAAATAAAATACGTTAAGATTTGTTTAAAAGAGAGACAGCAGCAGGGACGAAGCTGTTCCTGTACCGTGTGGTCCTAGTTCTAGGGACTATAAACCTGCGTCCTGATGGCGGTAGCTGGAACTCACTCGCTAAAGGATGGGAGGCATCATGGGAATTGAGCCGGCGAGCCGCTGCAGCTGCTTCACGTACAGCGACTCCAGGCCCGGCTGTGTTTCCCCCAATCAGCCGACCCGACCATCTAATAATCTGGTTGAGTGAGTTCCTTTGTTTTAGGGGCAGATTTCCGAACCATGATGCTAATGAAAAAGTTAAAACAGATTCAATAAAAGCATGATAAAAAAGTGTCATCATGGTCCTATCTACGTGGAAACGGGACAACTTTCTCAGACAGAACAGCCGCTGGTGTCCCTTCCTGCTCACAGCTTCACAGTTCTCCTTAAATTTTAGGGACGAGTCAATGATTGTCCCCAGATATTTATAAGACTGGACTTGTTCAATGACTCGTCCCTTAATCCTCACAGGTTCAGGTGTTCTGGCATTCTTCCTGAAATCAATTGCCATGTCTTTGGTCTTTGTCAAATTGATCTGTAAGTATGATTCTTCTGAGAATGAGTATGAGACTTCTAGAGAAGAGAGAAGATCTACTGAAGTAATAACTGGGAGACATGGAGAACCTTTACAACCGATAGACTTCAGTTCCTCTACCGACCACGGCAGACCAGGGTCCCCAAACAAATGCGAGAGGCTGCAGTTCTTCTACTGACCACTAGAGAGACACTACAGGCCGCGAAAGACTCCGGTTCCCGACCGACCACGAGAGACTCCGGTTCCCAGTTCCTGACCGACCGCGAGAGACACCGGTTCCCCGGTTCCCCGACCCACCGCGAGAGACTCCGGTTCCCTGACCGACCGCGAGAGACTCCGGTTCCCCCGACCGCCCCCGACACGACCGCGAGAGACTCCCCGGTCCCCCCGGTTCCCCGACCGACCGCGAGAGACTCCGGTTCCCCGGTTCCCCGACCGACCGCGAGAGACTCCGGTTCCCCGGTTCCCCGACCGACCGCGAGAGACTCCGGTTCCCGGTTCCCGACCGACCGCGAGAGACTCCGGTTCCCCGACCGACCGCGAGAGACTCCGGTTCCCCGACTGACCGCGAGAGACTCCAGTTGGTTCTTCCTAACAAATAAGTGTTTAATGCTAGCACTGAACTTGCTAACGTGACACTGAACTGAAGCATGTTATGCTCCTAATAGAACTGTCCGCTCTCAGAGTGCAGGATTACTCGTCGTTCCTAGAATATCTAAAAGTAGGTTTGGAGGACAGGCCTTCTGCTACCAGGCACCTTTATTATGGAACCAGCTACCAGTTTGGGTTCAGGAGGTGACGCCACCTCCATCTTTAAAACTAAACTGAAAACATTTCTGTTCAGTAAAACCTACAGTTAGTCTAAACTATAGTGTGTAGATGCTAATAGTTATAGCTACAGTTAGTCTAAACTATAGTGTGTAGGGGCTAATAGTTATAGCCATAGCTGTAGTAGCTCAGACTAGAGTAGCTCGTCTTAATCACAGCTTCATCATAGTTATGCTGCTATAGGCCTACGCTGCAGGGAGACACCAACATGATCTGCTGAGTGGTGTCTCCACTGCTCTTCTCCCTTTCCTCCTCCTCCAGCTCATTATAATTAATTAGCAGCACCTCGTTACTGTAACTGTGCTCCATTTTCTTTCCTGTAGTTTGTTGTGCTGTTTTCCTCCTTTTTTCTCTTTTCTTTCTGTGTGTTTTCAGGCCAGAGTTTCCAGAGTTTCACGCTGACCTGCAGTTCCCTCCTCTGTCCATCCCAGCGTTTACCTCCACCTGTGTGTGTAGGTGTGTTCAGGGTGCCGGTTGCCGTGGTGACCGGTGATCTAGTCCTCTGACCATCTCACCTCAGTGCTGCTACCTGCATCTGTTTATGGAGTCATTTCATTCAGTCATTTGTGTCTCTCCTCCCTCTGTCCTCCATCCTACCTCTGTCCTCCATCCTACCTCTGTCCTCCATCCTACCTCTGTCCTCCATCCTACCTCTGTCCTCCATCCTACCTCTGTCCTCCCTCCTCTCTCTGTCCTGTCTCTCCTCTCTTTTTCTGTCTCTACCCAGCTGGTCTTCATCAGGAAGGTCCCTCCATATGATCCAGGTCCTGGTCCAGGTTTCTTCCTCTTAAAGTGGAGTTTTTTCTTGCTACTGTTTGGTTTAAAGGTTTTTTCTCCCTCTGTGGGAGTTTTTTACCTGCTATTATCCTTGATTGGATTTAATATTATAATTTTAGTTAATGATAATTCCTCGGGGGTCATGATCTGGGTCTCTGTAAAGACCTGGGGACAATTGACATTGTAACAGACACTATACAAATAAAATTGAATTGAAGGCAGTCCCATGGCAACATTTAGCATACTACAGGTTTAGCATTAAACCCTCTCAGGGTCAGGGGTTAGGGGTCAAGGGTTAGGGGTCAGGGGTTAGGGGTTCCAGCATTTAAACAATTAGCAGGAAATGGTTTCAGTATTTAACACTAGTTAGTAAGCAGCTGTTGTTTTTGTTTTAAAATGCTCGGCTGTCCAGTTCCTCTACAGTCTGACTCTTTCTGGAACTGCAACAGATAAATTAAATGCAGAAGTTGTTGTTAGTAGTATCATTACCATTTCTGTTATAGTAACTATCTGTTGTAGTAATAGTAATTATCACCATTACTGTTATTAAGAATGACAATTATAACAACAACAGTCCTCAGTTAAACTGGTGGTTAAATGTGTCGGAGGTGGAGCTCTATCCTGTAGTGCCATCTGCTGGTGGGAGATGGGCTTCGCTCTGACTGCTCTGGTTTCTCTAACTGCTCTGGCTGCTCTAGTTGCTCTAACTCCTCTGGTTGCGCTATCTGCTCTGGTTGCTCTAACTGTTCTGCTTGCTCTAACTGCTCTGGTTGCTCTATCTGCTCTAGTTGCTCTAACTCTTCTGGGTGCTCTATCTGCTCTGGTTGCTCTGGTTGCTCTATCTGCTCTGGCTGCTCTATCTGCTCTAGTTGCTCTAACTGCGCTGGCTGCTCTGGTTGCTCTAACCGCTCTGGTTGCTCTAACTTCTCTGGTTGCTTTAACCGCCCTGGTTGCTCTAGTTGCTCTATCTGCTCTAGTTGCTCTATCTGCTCTGGTTGCTCTAACTGCTCTGGTTGTTCTAGCTGCTTTATCTGCTCTAGTTGCTCTAACTGCTCTGGTTGCTCTATCTGCACTGGTTGCTCTATCTACTCTAGTTGCTCTACCTGATCTGGGTGCTCTATCTGCTCTGGTTGCTCTTTCTGCTCTGGTTGCTCTAACGGCTCTGGTTGCTCTATCTGCTCTGGTTGCTCTATCTGCTCTGGTTGCTCTAACTGCGCTGGTTGCTCTATCTGCTCTAGTTGCTCTATCTGCTCTGGTTGCTCTAACTATTCTATTTACTCTATCTGCGCTGGTTGCTCTGTCTGCTCTATCTGCTCTGGTAGCTCTAACTTCTCTGGTTGCTCTAGTTGCTCTATCTGCTCTAGTTGCTCTATCTGTTCTGGTTGATCTAGTTGCTCTAACTGCTCTGGTTGCTCTATCTGCTCTAGTTGCTCTAACTGCTCTAGTTGCTCTAACTGCTCTGGATGTTCTAGCTGCTCTATCTGCTCTAGTTGCTCTAACTCCTCTGGGTGCTCTATCTGCTCTGGTTGCTCTGGCTGCTCTATCTGCTCTAGTTGCTCTAACTGCGCTGGCTGCTCTGGTTGCTCTAACTTCTCTGGTTGCTTTAACCGCCCTGGTTGCTCTATCCGCTCTGGTTGCTCTAGTTGCTTTATCTGCTCTAGTTGCTCTATCTGCTCTGGTTGCTCTAACTGCTCTGGTTGTTCTAGCTGCTCTATCTGCTCTAGTTGCTCTAACTGCTCTGGTTGCTCTATCTGCGCTGGTTGCTCTAACTACTCTAGTTGCTCTATCTGCTCTGGTTGCTCTGCCTGCTCTATCTGCTCTGGTTGCTCTAACTTCTCTGGTTTCTCTAGCTGCTCTATCTGCTCTAGTTGCTCTATCTGCTCTAGTTGCTCTAACTGCTCTGGTTGCTCCATCTGCGCTGGTTTCTCTATCTGCTCTAGTTGCTCTACCTGATCTGGGTGCTCTATCTGCTCTGGTTGCTCTATCTGCTCTAGTTGCTCTGGTTGCTCTGCCTGCTCTATCTGCTCTGGTTGCTCTAACTTCTCTGGTTTCTCTAGCTGCTCTATCTGCTCTATTTGCTCTATCTGCTCTAACTGCTCTGGTTGCTCCATCTGCGCTGGTTTCTCTATCTACTCTAGTTGCTCTACCTGATCTGGGTGCTCTATCTGCTCTGGTTGCTCTATCTGCTCTGGTTGCTCTATCTGCTCTGGTTGCTCTATCTCTCTAGTTGCTCTAACTTCTATGGTTGCTCTAGCTGCTCTATCTGCTCTAGTTGCTCTAACTGCTCTGGTTGCTCTATCTGCTCTGGTTGCTCTACCTGATCGGGGTGCTCTAACTGCTCTGTTTGCTCTTTCTGCTCTAGTTTCTCTACCTGTTCTGGTTGCTCTATCTGCTCTGGTTGCTCTAACTGCTCTATCTGCTCTGCTTGGTCTAACTGCTCTGGTTGCTCTATCTGCTCTAGTTGCACTAACCGCTCTAGTTTCTCTATCTGCTCTGGTTGCTCTAACTGTTCTGGTTGCTCTA